>CM040748.1:2617500-2635000 GCA_022829145.1 Albula goreensis | reverse complement strand
ACACCTACATTTTTTTAGGTTTTTGATACAGGCAGCGAACGGTAAGCTGTACATCAGATCTGGCCGTGATTGTGAAAACCTGTGACACAGGCATAGAACGAAAGGAACATTACAAAATACAGGAAATATTGAAGATTAATTAAGATATTAAGATATATCAATTAAGAAGTGGAAATGTTTTTGGATATGTTGGGGTCAACAAAAAACTAACCCTAGCCCTAGCTCCAAAAAATGTAATACCACAAAATATGATTTTGTCTGATATGTTTGAAATAATTCTCTCATTGTATATTGCCATGACGACATTCCTTAAGACCAACAACTTTGTAATTGAAAAAACTGAAAGACTTTTTTTTAGTCTTTCTAAATGAGCAGACTTACATCTGGCATCAGACGACTATACAAACAAATCTTGAGAGCAACTCAAATAATTCGCACTCATTCGGCAGTATGTAATTGTGGAAGCATGTCAGTTCTTTTAATTAGAGCCCTATTGGAGCAGGGGGAAGTCGGAACGGCCTGGCATCTGTTTGGCTGGTGTTATGTATCTATCACTCAGCGCTAATGAATATTTAATTACGCATTAATAAAACCTGAAGCACAGCCCCCTATTGAAAAGCGTTATAAATGGATACAGGGAGATGGAAGCCTGTGAAAGGGGGAAAAAAAAGCAATCTGACGATCTTTCATCATAATCCTGTTACTGTTGAATAATTTACGCTCCCCTTCACATTCATTAATTTGCTATCATCCCCCCCTTCGCTGATTCCTTATTAGAATTAATGAGGATTGACCAGGTCTTTCTGTGACGCTGAATTAGATTGAGGGTTTTGTGGCAGGAATGTGTGTATATATGTGTGTGTGTGTGTGTGTGTGTGTGTGAGGGCTCAACAATATCACGTCAAACGAAATTATTCTTCCTTTTTTCGCGTCACAGAAATGACCATGTGACATGATGGAAAGTCAGCCCTCCAACCATTGCTGCTAAAAAAAAAAAAGAGCGTTTGTTTAATTAATGAAATGTAATGGTTTTAAGTCTGCTGTATGCACAGAGACCAAGTGAGACGAGACCTGCTTTTCTTTGAAAAAATGTTGATTTATTTGTTGTTTAAAAGCAAGAGCTCACAGATTTGCCTGGACACTTGACCAACTTTAAGACCAGCTATAGCTATAGTCTAGATGATCCTATATATTTTTTCAACATGGCACACATTAGATAGTTTCTTGTGTTAATTTCTTTTTTTTCCCCCATAGACATTTCTCAGAGATTGAACCAGCCGTTCCCTCCGGTCGGTCCGAAGGCGGCGTGGAATTGATCCTGCTGGTTTTGACATTCTGAAGGCGCCACCCAGCTCTCATTCAGGTTAAAATTGAGTTTCCAGGGTAGATTGCTCACTCTGGAGCTCTTTATCACAGAGTACCAGGAGACATGAAGCGAGGTGAGCCATCTGTCCCGAGCTGCCTATTTCACACACAGAGCGTGAGTTCTGTATCTGCACCAGAGAACGGCAGGTAGAGACCTGCAGATTTTACCGGTGGAGAAAAAAACCCTGGGAGAGCATGTATGTGCATTATGTGTGTTGGTGTTTGTGTTCGCCCGTGTGTGGGTGTACATTATTGTTGTTTTGAACTCTTTCCCAGCCACGCCTCTGGAAAAAGAACACTCCCCAGGGATTTTCGGCCCTCCTGCAGTGATCTGGGTTATCAGAAGGATGGCTGCCCCAGGCGAGAGTGTGTTCATTCCCATTTTGTTCCTCTCAGCGAGTGCAGAGGGCCCCGAGAGCTAGCAGCAGAGGGAGCAGCGCTCTGTTTGACACCTGGCGTAGCGCTTCACCTCTTCCTGCTCTTGACCTTCTTTTGTGCTCCTATTTCTGCCACAGGGGCCTCCAGCTCTCCCCTGCCAAGGCTAACCTCTTCTCCAGGTGATGTTCCACACACAGACATGCATGCATGCCTGCACGCACGCATGCACACACACACATGCTCACATGCAAACGCTCATATATACACACACATATAGACCCACACACACAAACATATGCACATACACGCACACACATTCACACATGTACAGATCCACACACATGCAAACATGCACACACACACACACACACACATGCTCACACATACCCGCAAACACATTCACACCCATGCACACATACACATACATACAGTACAATACACATACATACATACAAACAATATATATGTATACAAACACACAAAAATACATACACGTACACACACATATACATGCATGCATGCACACACACATGCTTATTCATAAAGATACATTGGTGTTTGTGCTTACACATACATACATGTGAATGCATGCACTCACACATATGCATACGTGTGCACACAAAATAACACACACGTGCGCGCACACACACACATACATACAGTGCATGCATGCATGCACACACACACATACACAAACACACACAAACAAGCAGACATGCACACTCACACACACAAACACACACTCACACATCGTGACTCTGCAGTGTCCCTGCATTGCTAATCCAGGCTGAGTCTGCTCCGCTGGCCTTAGTTACCACCAGCCGGGCCCTGCGGCCTGGGGGCAGCAGCCACCGCGCAATCAGCACACTGTAAAATTAGTCCTGTTGTCAGTCTGAAGGGCAGTGGAGTCAGCTGTATGAATGCAGAGAGCGCACAGAGGATGACCATGCAGTGATTAAAGGGGCAGAGCAGGGCCTGAGGGACGCTGGGAGAGAGAGAGAGAGCGCCGTGCTCGGGGCTCGGGGCTCCGTGCGCTGCGCTAATGAAAGCACCGCGCAGAGCGCACCGGTTAAGCTGTGTTTTCTCATGCTCCTGTCACACTGACCCTGCGCCTCCAACGTGCTTTTACCCAACTTCATCCGCTGGAGAGCTCGCCAGCCCGTTGGAGTACTTCTCCTTCTCCGTGATGCTCTTTGCCAGCTCCCTTTTACAACCTTTCTCTGGAAAGCCCTGCCTCTCTCCTGCCAGCGAAATAACTCTGAACTTGCGAGTGGCGAAGCCTTTTATGGGGTGAAGCTTCTCCTATCCCCACTGTGTGGAAACAGCTATAACGAGCGCGTGAAATCGAACGTTCCTATTCAATTAAAGGAGCGCTCGGCCCCCACTGCAGAATGCATGCATGCAAATAAAATATCTCAATGCCACAGGATCCTAATTACTGTACGGCAACCCCCTTGTGCTTTGGTTGATTAGAACGGCCCCATACTTCAGCGCTCATTAAAGGAGGCGTAGACTGCATGGCAGGCTCACCTCTAGGGAAGGGTGACCTCGCTGGCAGAGCCTCTCATTAAGGTCAAAGGAATTTGACTTCAGTTTCACTGTAATGTGATTCTGCTGAAGCTGTCCGCTCTCCGCTGTAATTCAGTTTAGTCACAAGAGTTTACGACGTCCTTCCTCTGGAGCCGCGAGCTGATTGATGGACATCCGTGGCTATCATCTTCTCGCTCTCTCTCTCTCTCTCTCTCCTTCCCCCTTTCTCTCTCTGTCTTTCTCTTTTTCTTACGCTGGGCCTGCTGATTGGCGGCTAACCTGGATCCTGAACTGCATTTAGGAAGCAGAGCATCTTAACACAGTCAGGCAGTCACTGATACCCGATATGGGAATATTTTATTATTGCCTCCGGAACTCCAGAGAAAGCACATTTATTCCCCCATATATACACACATATAAATATATAAATATATAGCATTTATGCTATGTCAGGAGGGAGCGGCTACCGCTTGGTCATCACATTCTATAACTTTACCTCCTGTCTCAGAGACCCAGAGGAATTGGAGGGTTCTTGTTTTTGAAAAATCCACGCTCATTAGTGTCATGTGGCATCTTGAAGTCCAAGCGTCATCATTAAACTCCAACACAACCCGTACAGCAAACATTATTACGCCCTAATGTTTTTTAATGTGCAAAATAGTGCTGTTGCTTGTTGGTTTTAATCATTATTAGAGTACATGTTGAATATTTTTACTAATTTTCTTCCCTGTGGGGGGTATCCCTTTCCATGAAGCAAACTAACAAAAAAATTAAATTCAACATTTTTCTTTTCTCCTAATTAAACTTCCCCTTCAGACTCAAAAGAAAGACTTGTCAGTCCTGCAAAACATATGGAGATGAAAAGTGGCTCATTTTCACTATACAGATGTCCCACCAATCGTATTTCCTGTGGTGATCCTAGTCATAAACCTGCTGTTGCCCAGGGGACCAGTAGAGGTCACTAGAGAGCAGTGACACTCATAGGTTAATTTATCCAGCAATTATCCATTTTATAATATTTTACTAAATAAACGCATATGGACAGCATGCTCACACAATATTCATAATTATAGTTTTTGTACTGCTTTTGATAAACTATGGAAATATAGGAATGCCTCCTGGAGACAAATCGAATGGTAATTTCAAATGAAACTCGATTTCCGAAACCTGAACCATGGCCAAACCTCACTCTCTCAGCAGGGCACACGTAGACGTGCACCTCGTGACTGTTGTATGTATGGATTCCAGGCTGTTGATTTCACCATATCATTTTCCAAGCGACACACGGAGTAAGGAAATTGAAAGTTGATTTCTCTCAGGCTTTTGATTCCTGACCTAAAAGTAGAGCTAAAAAAGTTCGCCATTTACTTTTCAGCCACAGCTAAAGGGTTATGAGGAATGTAAGCGGAACGAGGAAATAAAACAGGTATGCGTATGTATTGCCTCTCCTGAGGAAATTTCTTGGTATATTGGAAGTGACCAATGGGCAATATACGAGTCACTTTGATCAACACCTTGGCAATACTTTGACATGTTTATTCATTTTCATGCAGGTAGGCAAAATTAAAGTCTCGCTTTGGTGTTTTTTTTCTCTCTGATTCAGAATAACACTCAGAGAAAATGGTATATATTTTTATTGTTCAGTTGGTGGCATCCTAAAATTTCAGTGTTTGGTAATAAAAACCTTTTATTCGCTGTGAGGAAGTTCCCTGGCGTAAAAGCAGAAACCGCTCTCTTATGGGATGCGGACCGAAGGCTGAAGCCGAGGTTGATGACGCACGTTGAGTCTGAACGCACATATGGACACACGTGTCTGTAATGGCTGCATGAATCCGAGGCAGATGTGATCGCTCTGTAGGGGTTCCTTCAAGGCCCACACATAGAGCTCGTCCTCTCTTTGTCAATGTATATGTGGACAGCTGTTCCACCCCACAGTTACCGAACGTCCTCTACAGACACTGTACATACGCGTTTCCTGTAACACTGGCCTAATGGAGGAAGTTTATCACGCGGGTTTTAAACAGGCTGAAGTCAAATGTAAACACCATCTCTGGTTCCTCTGGTTCTCGTGGTTCTGAGAGTCAGAACGGAATGATCCCTCTTTCTAAAATCGTAAAGCGCTGCGTAGTCGCGGCGTCCGCGGGGTGTACTCGCAGAGATGAAACACCATCTCTTTTCCTCATATGTACCATCAATATCTGATGAAATTACAACCTCTTTTTTCCTCAGTGACAAGTTTACTCTCTTTTTTTTTTGTTTGTTTTGTTAAAGATTTGTTTAGTGAGCTGAAAGAATGCCAAGATCCAAAGCAATTAATAGAGAAAATGAAAAATATTGACCCCTATACAGAATCGCCTCTGAGAAGAAGTGCGGCTTTTTTTTATGATCCCTGAGGCAGTGTTGACAATAAACACAACCCTTAACATGCAAGATGAGCACATCCTCAGAGGGTCATTTACATATGCAAGACAGCCCGTGTTTGTCAAGGGATCCTCTATCTCTGAACTTGTGTTTGTACGAGACAAATACTTGTACCAGGTAGACTGCACCTAGATAACAAATGATTAACTGCACAGCAGTACAAAGGCAATTTGGGCTCATCGATTTAATGGAGTGACGGTAAGATTTGTGTTTTTGTGATGATATTGCCTCCGTGGGCTTTTATTCTTTGGACATGAACACAATCAAAATCCATGTTGTGTAAACGATATCAAGCTCCATTGTTCAGGGAGAGCTGACTTGCAGGCCTAACTGAATTAAGAACTTGTTGTAAATAGCGCTGCTGATTCTACAGACGGGGATAAGATCATCAGACTTACAGAAGAAAGCATTCCCCTGAAAGAAAATGCTTACTGGGAAACAGATTTCTTTTTGGAAAATGAACAGTGTCATTAAATAAATATCCCCTCAGACTGTGCGATGGCCATTAGGACTAGGCGCCCACAAAAATTCATTTGAAATGATTCACTACGGGACAGGCTGTGAGGGTGTAAGCATTTATAAAAAACCGAGCAGTCAATAATGTTTGGTGAAAAGCCATCCAGGGACTATTTAAGGCAATTTTCCTCGAAGATTAAGTGTCATCCCAAGACCTCTGTATGTTACATTCATCATACAATAAGCTTGTTTCATCAATAAGAACAGGCGATTTTTTTTTGGACAAATGAGATTGGGAAATATTGTCTTTGTTCACATATAGTCAGCACGCTTACTGTCGAGAAGGGAACGCAAAGGTCATTGTGAAGTCATATGTGAACATTGTGAAGTCATAAGTGAACATCACTTTCGATTTCTTGCAATGCAACAGTGTAAAAGGCCACCGTTCAGTCTGACAGAGCAGGCCCTCATTTGTATTCACACAACCTTTTAGAGTAAGACTTTTACTTCATACAGGAAAGGGTATACCAGCACTGCTACTTTGAATGCTGGCCAAAATCTGCAATTAGCTGTACACCTGATGTTACAGGCGAGTAATCCAAAGTCCAGAGTCTATACAGGTTCCTAGCATGTTTTTATGAGCTGAAGGGTATTTATTGTCCATTGTTTTACTCCTGTATTTGGGGATAGCCTTTGGTTCATGTCCAATAAACATGTAGCACCACAATACTTTTATATATGAGATATTGACCATGGAAAACAACTGACTGTAGCCATATGGATTTAGATTGGTAGAAACACCAGTTTTTAAAACAGGAGAAATTAAAAGTGGAAGAACAAATAACAATTGAGTGTTGGTGGTTGTTGCACTTGTCCATGCTGGGTCTTTGCTCTTTAGTGTTGAAACTGCTGAAATTATCTTCACAATGCTGTTTTAGCGCTGTTTGTGATTAAAATCATGGCCAATGACAAACAGATAGTGAAACGCAAACAGATGAGGTTAAAGAGTGAACGGTGGGGCAGAGGGGGTTGGGGGGGGTTTAAAGCCTCCCGATCGCCCCCAGGGGGCCGTTGTCTGTACCAGCCTCTTTCCTGTGGGTTTCTCCCTATCTCCTGTCCCCTTTGTTTTCATTCGCGCTTCCGCTGTTGTAATTCCACCCCGGCCCGCAAGTTTATTTACAACTCGCCAAATTCCCCTAGCGAGGGCGACTGATACTCAAGGCAAGTGCAAGGACAGGACTGTGTGCCTGAGTGTGTGTGTGTGTGTGTGTGTGAGAGAGAGAGAGAGAGAGAGAGAGAGTGTGTGTGTGTGTGTGTGTGTGTGTGTGTGTGTGTGTGTGAATGTATGTGTGTGTGTGTGTGTGTGTGTGTGTGTGTGAGTGTGTGTGTGTGTATGTGTGTGTGTGTGTGTGAATGTGTGTGTGTGTGTGTGTGTGAATGTATGTGTATGTGTGTATGTGTGTGTGTGTGTGTGTGAGTGTATGTGTGTGTGTGTGTGTGTGTGTGTGTGTATATGTGTGTGTGTGAGTGTATGCATAACTGTTGAAGTTGCAGCACATATCAGAGTGCTGCAGCAGTAGTTGCAGAGGGTGACTGCAGTTCAGTTGGGCTCCCGTTGCCTTCCTTCTCATGCAGCCTGACAGCTGGCCAGGCACCCGTCAGAGCCTGATGTATTGACATCTGGGTGAAGTTACAAGGGCACCACGATGATTTGCAGTGTTTAGCGAAGATGATGCAGAACGGAGGTGGGGGGCTTTGGGCTGGTGGGGGAGGGGGGGCACTCCATCCTCCCAGCCTGTCCATCATCCTCTTCCTCAGTACCCAATGCTGCAGAGGATTCTGGGTTTGACTTACACATGCTGCCATTTTTGTTTTTCCAATTTTTCGCTATTAACCTACACTCAAGTAATATACAAACAAAAAAACAAATACAATAAATACAGTTGCTTGCTTTTCCCAAAGACAGGGAAACACAGGAAAAGACAGACTCAGCTGAGCGAGGCTTTCTAAACTGGGATTACGGTTTTGTCTCTGTCTCTAAGTTGTGCTGAACAAGTGATTCCAAGTCACATAAACCTCTCATGCACAATTCTACATCCTTCACAGGGATTTCCCTCACGACCTTTCAATTATGTAGGATATCCATGGCAACAGCGGATGTTCTCTACAGTGTGTGTCAAGTTTCCCGGGTTGTTGTTGGCTAATCACAGCATGCCAGTCTCACAATAATTACGAGTAAATAAGACCATATGTGGCAGCATCATGGCATTCTTAAACCTCCGGGAATGACATATCCTTGTCAGGGGTTCCATGATGGATGAACCCAAAAACGGTGTGTCCATACATCTACAGCCAAAGTCTTTTTTAGTCTTTTTACTTACAAAATATTCAAAAAAAAAAGATGTAATGCTTTTCTTGTGTAATGTAGATGTGATTTCCTATTTTACATAAGGATATAGATGGTAGGCAGTAGCCGTAAAAAGCTGTGATTTTCGATATTGTTTTTCTTGTTCTGCCCATGGGACAATTTTTCCATCACTGTTGACAAGTCTTTGTTTAATAATCTCATCCATAAAAGCTTCGTCTCCCTCTGAAAGACTGCAGAGGCGCTTCCCCGTGTGAAAAGATACCCCGTTTTATGTTTAATTCAAATCTTGATCCAATCACTAAAATAGCACAAAGCTGCTGTTTTAATTCACACATAAGCCTTTTAAATACTTTCAGCTCTGACTTCCCTTACAGAAGCATACATCAGAGTCCTGTAACGCACAGCTGGCTCTTCACAAATGAGCAAAGCTTGCGGCTCCCTCTAATTCTTTGGACTCATCCTTTGGCCGATAGCCGTGTGCTTTTCTGGACCGGCCATTACAGTCAATGACTGCGCAACAATGGCAGGAAGCAGACAGAGGTGATACGTGTACAATGCACACACTTACACATACACTCATACACACGCACACTCACACCCACACATGCACACACACACTCACACATACACTCTTATACACACACTTCACACATACACTTATACACAGACACACACACACATGTGCACGCATACACACACTCAGACACACACGCACACACACACACACACAAGCTAATAGGAGCAGACCAGCTGGCTACTGGACAGCAGAGATATTTATAACAAACAGAATAAAAGCCAGCTCCCTGTGTTATATTGTCATGGGCCATAGAATACTGCTGGACGTTTAACTAGCGTGTGTCCTCAGCGACTTGGCAGCGCTTTCTCTGCTGCTCCTGGGGGTACACAAGGACAGGCTGACTTGAGTTTTGGAAAATCATGAACCTATAGGGTGCGGGGGGGGACCTTAGATCTAACCAGTGGCGGCTGGTGAGCTCAAAACAGGAGAGGAACAAACTTTACCTTTAAACCTATCATTAATTTCAACCTGTTCCAATTTATCCTCCTTGATTAACAACAAGTCAGTTTATTTATGGAGTAATCAACACCAGCTGATGTAAACAGAGTAAATGGTAACCAATTTCATTTTGTGATAGAATTGCAGTTCTTTGCAAACTAGCGTTCTGTTTGTTATATCCATGGATGTTTTTAATCTAATTACATCAGTTGGTGTTGATTACACCGTTAATTACTTGTTTTATTGTTAATCAGGGAGGATAATTGGGAACAGGTTGGACATAATGATAGATTTAAAGGTAAAGCTTGTTCCGCCCCTGTTTTGAGTTCACCAGCCGCCACTGGATCCAGCCCATTCTCAATTCACACCAAAACCAGCCTGTCATCTGGTTAGGAGATGCTCAAAACTCGCCTTCTCGGAATACAGATGGTCCCGGAGTTACTATGGTCCGACTTAACGATTTTTCGACTTTCAGTACGGTATTCAATAAATTACATGTCATATTCCACACTTTATTATCAAATAGGCTTTCTGTTAATGATCTTGCCCAACTGTAGGCTAATGTCAGTGTTCTAAGCACGTTAAGGTAGGCTAGGCGAGGCTATGAAGTTCAGTAGGTTAGGTGTATTAGTTGCATTAAATGCATTTTCAATTGACATAACAGTTAAGACTCCCATGTTTGGCAGCATCCACGCTCACCAATCTCATTTTAATATTTGGCTTTGCAATGTCATTATCATTACAATTTGCAAAAGAAACCTTGCAGTGCCAGTGAACACTGCAGCTTATCGCTGGCTTATCTGACTGAATTCATTTTCAACAATTGATTGGAAAACGTACATTAGGCATAGATCATTTAGCGGAGTCAGTGAATCCCGCTCAAACCCGCAGAAGGCGATATCTTATGAACATATGCAGGAGCCCTCACGGGTGCTGGTCAGGTGCCGTTTTACAGTGGCCTCATCTTGACCCCGCGGTGACCTCTCCTACCTGGGCTAGCCCCCGTGGCCTGTTGATTGGAGAGCAGAAGAATTGCTCTCCGGGTGCTGAGAGGAAATGATTTATCACTAGGAGGAAGCAATTAACTTCAGGGGGAAAAAAGACTCTTCCACTGCATGTGAAGCGGAGCAGAACTAAGCTCCGTGTGGAATGAGTGAGCGTGGGGGGTGACATGGAATGGGGGAAGGGGGGGTCTGGGGTTGTCTCACTGCGTCTGAAGCTGATTGGTTAATTATTTCCTGCAGATTTATCCCATAAGTCATATGTCAGAATGGTGACCGAGGTGGTAGGCTTCGTTTGGAGTGGAGGGGGGAAAGGGCGAGTGTGTGTGTGTGTGTGTGGGTTGGGGGATGACAGAGCTGGGATCATGTGACGGATGTGGTCAAACCTCAGGGCCGATACATGGAGTCATTTCTCTCCGCTCGTTTTTTCTGGGCTAAGGTCATATGAACACACATACAGAGTATGTCATCGCTCCAAACATATCATTTTTTTTGCTGGTTGTTCAATGAAACCTTCATTTTTTTCCCCTTTGAAAGTATGTCTTTTAGTTACTGGTACTAAAGTGCTCATTAAAAGATTAAGATGTTTCTTGCCTTTGCGGGAAACCAGTCACCTGTAATTTCTTATTCTGAGAATGGAAACATTTAGACTCAATTGAGATGTCCAAAACGCCCAGCGTCCGTTGGCTGCTGGCGAAGCGGGAGGCTTAGCGAGCCGACAGAGTGGAGGCTCTGAGCTGTTATTAGCCGCTCAGGCCACCCAAGTTGGTGCTATCGGAGATCGTCTCTTCATGTCTGATGTCTAGCTCTGATAGTGAGCTGTGATTATTTTTTTTTTTGCAGTTGGAATGTCCACAGCAGAGACGTGCTAAATGCTCTGGTCTCCTGCATCACAGATGGGCTCATATTGCATTTATAAAGGAAGTGCACCAGGATACCTCTCATTAAAATTAATATAAATATTCTCCTATGCATTCATTTTCACCAGTCCCACAGCTTGCCTCAAAAATAGATATTTCGAAAGAACAGAGGGAACAGAAAATAAATAAATAAACAGACATGGATGCTGCCAAGCTTGAATGCCTGAAATACAACATTATCAGGCTGGAAGATGCTTGCATTGTCTGGCTTCCTGAATTAATTAAACGAGGAAACCCAACGAGCTTCATTAAGAGAGCAGGAGCCTGAACGATTTTCCTCCAACCGCGGCAGCATGGCTCGGTGTCTGAGAGATCTCTCTCTGCACACACTGAGAGTGACCATCTGATGGTTGATTGGGTTCCCAGCTTTTCAGTCTTCTTTTCTTCATTATTGACATTACAGACAGCGACTTCAGAAGAACTGCAGGAATGGTGCAGTCCATATCTCTCCCAGTGAAGACGTTCTCATCTTAACTGCTCAACTTAATTAGCATGTTCTTCTTAACTTCTTAACTTAATTAGCATGTTCTCCAGTGTAGAGTTTCTGAAAGGCTGTTTTTATTTTCTCGTGTGTTGTCACAATTTTCTGAAAGTTTCCTCGCTCTGAGCAGCGTATCCTTCGCTCAGTTCTGAACGCAGAGGAACCCTGAGAGTCTTATCCCCACATCATCAACATGTCTTCTGTTTTTTCCATTGAAATGCAGATTTGCGCTGTTGTTAGCAGCGGTGCTTTACGTCCTTTCAGTATGTGTCCCTCCTCTTTGTGGGTGTTTCTGGAGGCAGGTGACACTGGTGGTGTACCTGCTATGTTCATTCTGGTCTGCTTGAAAGAGGCAGGGAGGAAATGGAGATTGATTGAGCCTCCTGGTGGGATCTCTGTCTCCTCCAGCTGTGTTGTTGTTGTTAGTTTGTTTTCATTCAGAGGGAAGGAATGTGCATACATTTTTGTGTTTGCAAATTCTTTTATATTTCTGTGCAGGTTTCGTTGGTTCCTGAGGACTGTTTCCATCATGTCCAGGGACTGAAATGAGATGTACCTCTGAGATTTACTTGTCATCTCTGAGTAGGGATGTCCACAGCAGAAATGTGTTCGATTTTAATATTTCCACCATCACAGAAGGAGTGATATTGTTTTATTAAAGAAATCCACAAGGGCCTTCGTCATTAAAACTAATACCATTCCATGTGTTCAGTTTTCTGAATTTCTGTTTTCCCTCCTCATTATTTTTGAAGAAAAAATATTTCAACCAGTAGAAAATACATGTGTACCAAACAACGAACTGTCAAAAAATTGCAACTACAATTAATGGAGGGGTGGTTCCATTCTCAAGCCTTTGGCCCTTTCAGTTGAACTGAGAATATGGTTATGACCAACTTCTCTGGTCAATTTCCATTCCACAGAATAAACTGTATAAATACTGAAGCAATACATTACATAAATTCTGACACAATAATAATTTATTGATACTTTCCGAGCGTTTCTCTCCTCTGGTCTTACAAGGATGTCACACTTTCAGTGATTTGTTTGAAGCACAAGGTCCTTGTTGTTCCTTGTTGTTCCAAGATTTTAAAGTTATCTTCTCTCCCTTAAGTTATTTTATTATTATGTTAGAATAATTGGCTTGGAATTGTATCCAATTTTCTTTTTCTCTGTTGCTTCTTTTGTGCTGATTTGTGGTGAGAGGAAAGATATCTTTTCACCCTTCAGATAATTTGTTATTCAAACTGTAGTAAAAAGATGGTGTCTGCCAGTTCTTGAATGTGCAATTTGTGCCACGACCTGAGGTAGCTCTTCAACAAAATTCAACAACTGTGGAAAAGACAATTAAAGTGCTGTAACTCCACCAAGCAATCATTTACACACAATTTTTGATAGAGAACAAAAAATCTTTTTTAGACTTATCTGTTTTATCTTCATTCCAATCAAAGAAAGTATTCCTGATGTTTAAAATTTTTAGCTGGGTAATTGCCATGCCAGGGCACCAATGAGAAAGTAATTATAATTAATAATAGTGTATGTCAAATAGAAAGTATGGTGTAATTGTCTGTCTTTTTCTTTTCTCCACCTTCCTGACAGGTTTCATTATAGAAATACAAGAGCAGACAATTGTTCAGCACAAGCACGTTGACTAGTCTGGACTGAAAAGCAAGCCATAAACATGGCATGGCTGCAGGATCCGCCCTTTCCACTAATGAAGCTGCCGTGCTTTACCTGTAGCAGTATTTCACTGTGCGTGCGGTAACATCCATCACCACGCGTATGATAATATCCGTCCTGTGACAGTCACAGGGCTGGCTAAGTCTCTGCTCTGCCTCTCAGCTCCTTAAGTCCTCGAGTGCCCCCAGTGTGCGCCGGTTTTCATAATTACAGCTCCTGTGGTATATTAATGCTGTTAATTGATTTTAAGTAGACACTTTTAATTTCAAATGAGCGATCATTTACCCTATTAATGGCACATTGTATCAGATACATATTCATACGGCAAAAAATGAATACACATATCCATATTCATTTAAGGATTGGAGAATCATCCAGATCAGCTGTCAGTGAACTAATGATTATTTATTTTTTTTTTTTGTAATACACTGTGGTGAAAGATTCCTTTGGAAAGACGTTCCGTTTAATATTGATTAATTGATAGCACTGACAAGCCATCGTTCTGAAACTGTGGACACCCAGAAACTCAAACTAACACATGGGTAGAAAATGAAGAGCTCAAAGACAAACCAAATGGGTTTGGTGAGCTAAGTCTGCAGTGTGTTATAAATCTTTTGTGAAATAAAAATTTTGGAACATAACATATGTTTTCAACAGTGTTAATCAAGAGATTGATTGGAATGGAAGCCAGCACACACAGGTTTAGTCCCCTGGACCTGGGCTGAGAGGTACGGTTTTACTGTATGTTAATGTCAGAACACTGCACTGCGCATGGTTATCGGTCCCTTTGAAAACCCTATTTTGGAATAGAGGTAATAGACATAATCATGATTCTTGTTTAAAAAAAAGGAACATATTAGGGTTGAACATCGAAATCCTGCAGATTTAAAGTAATTTCAGAAACTCAAAAACCTCATTTGTGAAAGTAAAGGTAATATATGTGGATAATGACTGAGTGATGAGAGAATCTACCTGAAAAATGGAAAAAGCATGAAATGGAACTAAGTACAGTTTTTTTTTTTTTTTAGTTTTTCTCCTGATATTGCTTAATGTGCTCTTAACTCTCCTTGCATTTTTTATGATGAAAATTTGAGCACGATATTTCCTAATATTTTATTTAAATTGTATAACTTGGTTATAACTAAGTTTAGGTTTCCTTCATTTATGATTTTTCTTTTATTTTGGGGGAACATGACAGAGTATAGCACCCGTGATGTCATATGACGTCATTCCGGTGTGGTTTGGCTGTATTATGGAAAGTAACTTGTCATCTGAACAGGATGAAATGAAATGAAGAGATGGACTTTTATTCATTCCCCTGATTTTGCAGCTAAAATATATAAGTAACATATACATATTTTTGAGAAAATGTATTTTTGAGGCACCAACTGGTTCAGCCTTGCCAGGGTAAAATTTGGGGTCAAGCAGTTAAACTTCAATCAATCCCTGTAGGAAGGAGATACTTTCTCCACCCAAATCAAACAATGACACAGCAAACCCACCCCCTTTATGGGAGGTGGGCGTGGCGCCATGTCGTAAGAGGTGGCTTTGGCGGAGAAGACGATCATTTATATCAGGTGGAAACAGGTGAATCTAACTCTTTGACGGTTATTTTCACCAGCCAACCCCTATTCACACCGCCTCTCCTGTGCAGCTGAGCAGGTGCAGTTTAGATTAGAGGAACTGCAGGCTTTGGCACCGGAGGGAAGTTTTAACAATGTGCCAGACAAACTCGCTTAAGTTATGATTCCAAAACTGGTGTGCTAGAATATAAAAAAAAACAGGAATAGAAATATTAATGTATTCACTGTGTTGCGTATTCACATTAATGAGAAGTATTTCTGTTTGGTGCTGTGATATGAACTGCCTACTGTGATTCCTCAGTCTCCATCGTCTCTCCACCGCGTACACCATGGCGACGGAGAGCGGCAGTTTGTTATGTTGCCATGGCAGTGGTTATGTATCGTCCTGAGCGTGCACATCAAACTCTGCCATTATCTATGGCAGTCAAACCCCCCGTGTGCAAGTCAGAAACAGCACAGCAATAAAGATTCAAACCTGCTCTCATTTAATGCAAGACACTCATATTGGATTTGTTTGTGTATGTGAAAAAGAAAGTCAGAACAGCAACCTGTTAATGCCGTATTTTTAAAGACATCAGGATTAGAATCAGGCATTGCCTTGAATTGAGGAGATACAGCGAGTTTTCTTGGCAGTCGCAGGATGTGTAGAATCCGTGCTGGGTCCTATGAAAGCCAGTCTGTCCGTGCTGATAATGTGCCGGCGGGCCCCAGCTGGAGTCGGTCAGCGCAGGCAGGCGAAATCCAGAACCGGGTCAGCGCTAAGGCCGGCCCACATCCTCCCATCAGCATCAAAACAGGAATATATCAGCCCGACAGCCGATGTGTCCCCCCCGCCCCGCATGCTAACCCCCACACGGCTCCCCACAGCTGCCGCACCGTGCCAATCAATTCCAGGAGTTTCGCTGCTGCAGGAATCCACAAATATAAAAACCATGCAAAAATCCTCCCATGTACCTGCAGTCGTTTAATCTGTAGCATGGCCTGTAATCAGTCAGAGTGAATATATTTATGATATTGCTGTCCTGTCAAGTGTAAAACAATGTAAATGGTAAACACGCAAGCTTTGCTTTGCACTGATAATAATTTAAGAGGGCACTTAACAGAAATCTGGACAGCTTTGGTTTGTCATGTTGTGTAGCGCTAGCGCTAGTGCTGACAAACATACATTCCAGTATATGCTACCATATGGTGCGTGTCATTAGCAAGCCTTTTCTGTACAGGAACCCCCTGCTTTCTGATGTTCTGCATGTGTGTAATTAAATCTAATTAATACAAACAATCCAGGAGGCATTACAGCGATGTATGTTTACATTATGGCAGGCAGCTGAGAGGAAGTTTCAGCGCTAATATGATAGCGGGATTACTGTGAGCGGAGAGGTTGCAGGGGTCTCGTAGTCTTGTGTGCTGAAACTTCCATGGGAGAGAGAGCGCAGATCGGGTTGAGGTAACCCAACACGCCCCAGCGTCAACAGTTAAGTTGTGGAGTCCTCTAAGTGAGTGTGTCTGAGCCCGACCGCTGAGCTGTAGCCATGTTAAATCGCAGTAAATCAATCTGTCACCTGCCAATCGGGCCACCGTAGACCTGTGACAAACAATAGCTGGGAGAGGATAAGCCCCGAAGAGTCTTTAAAAAAAAAAGGGCACCGACCCAAAAAAAAATAGATAAATACTTAGTTAATTAAAAGTGTATCAATAATTAAAAGTTTCAGTCACTGGCCATGAATATTTTAGAGAGGTTGAGCTGACATGTCCCCCTCCCTCTCTCCCCCTCTTCGTCTTTGGCTCTTTCACTTCTCTGAACTCATGCATCCCAGGAAAAGAATCTTGATTAATTGAATCGGTCGCCGAAAAAAATAAATAAATGAAGGTAATTGTGATGCTTTCCGATTATACACTTATTGCCCCCCCCCCCGATGGTGAGAGGTTGAGACTCACCCCCACCCCCCACCCCAAAGCACAGCCTGCCTGAGAATGAGCCCCATTTTAATAGTTAATGGTTGTTTGTGGGGAGATGTATGTTTGTACTCTAGGCCTATGGCAGCTGGAATATCCCTGCGGTGGGGGGGGGGGGGGTAAGGCATGGGGGGGTAAGATGGATCACGGTGCTGAGAGCAGAGAGAGAGAGAGAGAGAGAGAAAGAAGGATTGCAGGCCAGTGAAACCCCAGGGACCTGGGCAGCTAATAGGGCCGAGTCAGTGGCATCCCTGCATTTCCATTTTATAGATGTTACCGGGCCTGGATGCAGGTCCAAACACCTTAATAATGCAGCAGCAGCAGCAGGCAGTGAAGGGAAGAGAATGGAAGG
>CM040748.1:2592500-2612500 GCA_022829145.1 Albula goreensis | reverse complement strand
TGTGTGTGTGTGTGTGTGTGTGTGTGTGTGTGTGTGAGCTAACTAAACTCACGGCCTCATGGCCACTTGCATCTGTGTTCTGAATCACAACTAAATTTACTCATTTACTCCACCTAAAGCCTTCTGTGCAGGCCGCTCCCTGGCTGCGGGCCCAAGGTTAGCGAGCATTTGAACGCCGGGCTTCATGGGAAAGCAGACATGTCATTTCCAGCGCTGTGCTAAATCACGCCATTGAAATCCTATTGATTTGAGCTTAATTCACCCCTGACCGTTCCTCTCTCAATAACGGCGGAGACTTAGTGGAGGACTGAATAAACGGATTTTGGTGTTCCAGTGCAAGGCTTCCAGCCTAATACCGTAACTCAACCTGTTATTATGTTAACTATTATTCATAGAGCTACAAAAGAGAAAGCATGAGCGTATTAATAAAGCTGTTTCTGCAGATATAGGTTACAGCACTATATGAGCCTTCCTCAGATCCCTAGTGGATCGTGCGCTGAAACAGCTGTGAATTTCAGGCTAAACTGAATGAATTAAGTACTTAAATATTCTATGTACACTCAAATTTGTGAGATTTACTTCTTTCATAAGAAAAAAAAAAAACCTTGATAATAAGTTGTCTGTTGTAAGTAATATGTTTTAAACTAGACTCTCAAGTCACCAAAATAATGGATTCTGCCATAGAAGTAAATGCTGAAAACTATGTATCGATGCCCTTATTTATTATATTTTGTTGCTGTGAACAGTTGTCAAGGGCCCCACTGAACCGAAAGAGTCTCAACAAGTATAAATTCCTTAATAAGATCATAAGGAGATTAACTGAGAAGTGGCACTCCCCGTAAATCAATTCCAGTTAAGAACAGAGATCAGAAGTTCATTCGTGGTAATGAAATGAAATTGCAGTGCAAATGAACCGGAACCTCCATAGGATGTGACTGAATTAGTTGCTATGGCGCCCTATTCACCCAGCCAGACCAGAGGAGTATGGGCCCCACCACTAGTTATTACAAGCTTTGTTCCCAATTAAGGCCACTTGTTGTTTTGTTGACACCTTAATTACATTTGATACGCTGATAAGTGGTTTATAATTGCAACAATTAGATTTGCACCCCCAATTAGTCACATCTATTGTGGAAATCCAGTGACTAATACAGGCGTCGTTTTGCCTTTTGTATATAGGAGAACTATTTCGTTTCAATTAGCTATTCTCTACACAGTTACGGCCTCACCCCCCCCACCTTTTCTTCAAACCCATGGTGATTTGGCTTGATGAAGCTGAGGCTAGCAGTTTGCGTGCAAAGGCTTCAGCGATAGACTCCCACTGCTGTGATGAAGTGAGGGGCTGTAGCTATCTCCATCCGGCACAATCTGTCTAACTGAGGATCGTTCACACTGCATAAGGCTCTTCCATTCGTCATACCCCCAGGTCACATGGTTTAGCCTTACACTCCGTGATTACACATTCGATCCTCTTTGAAAATCGTTATTTTTCATTTGGAAGCGTCTTGTTTTCGAGTTTCCCCGAGATTTTCTTGACCGGCAGCTCAACAAACGACTTGTCCCTGGCAAAAAAACATAAATAAATAAAGGAAGAAGAAGAAATTATAAATGTGATTGGGGAAAACGGGAGCGATGGCATAGAGCTCAGACTTCAGTTTGGGCTGTCTCAGTGCTGTGTCACCATGGTCACCATGCTACCATGTGCTACCCATGGCTGGGGGGGGGGGGGGGGCGGGTTTGGGGATTTGGTCTTGGCATTTGTTCCAAAATAACTGGAAAAAAAGGAAGCTGAAAGTTACTGTGTTTTTTACTCATTCCACAGTACATGGCACATTTTCCCAGCATAATGAAACCATACATTATGGAGTTAACAATGCGAGGTATTCTAAAAATGTCACACTGGGATGTTAATGACAGGCATGACATGTTGTCCATAAGTCTACATCAACAAGATGCGAGATTCCATATAGACATAACTCAATAAACACAGTGTTTGCTGCTGACCATAATTTCCTGGTATGAAGCATTGGAGAACAGGAAGCTTTGACAAGCCTTTTTTTTTTTTTTTAAAAAAAAAAAAAAAGCAATTTCTCTCACCCTGTTACTCATCTTAATTCAAAAGCCCTGTGTTTTATCGACTATCCGAGGTGTAGAACGGAAGTCTGAGTCAAAATGAATGATCTCTCAACCTTCGATTGGGATCTGCCTGGGGGAGACTGTCCACCTCTCCCAGCTGACATTGTGCTTCATCTGCTCTGCTGTTGTTGGATGTTCTCCTCTTGGTTCTCCCCTGTTTTTCCTGTTCCAGTCACACTATATTTTTTTGCTGCCAACATAAGCTATCATTTATTGTATTTTAAGATTTTTATAAACTTACTCAGGATACTGAATATGCATTGGAAAGGCATATCTCAAAATAGCATCCCAAATAAAATTGGGATAAAAATCAGAGTCCAAGTAGAAGGTCTTTTAAATAAAGTTAGTATCAGAATAACCTACATAACAGATATGAAATAAGTACAGTTGTTAAAAATTCTAAACATTACATGGAAACGTATGATATGTTAATCAATAAATGATGTTGTGACTTTCTCAGAAAGATTTATATGCAATATAATTTGTTCTTTGGGATGGATAAGTCCATTATGGCCTTTGTTTGCTGTAAAATAATATTTTAATATATTAAAACCTGTTGGCAGCATGGTTCAATGTGTGGCTAAAAGTGCTTATCTCTATATTAGATTAGGGAAGGGTGCAGATGGCCTGATCCACATTGACAAGTCAATGTTCTGAGCTGTTTTCAGTCTCGTTAATAGATGGTGTCTGGTCATTTCACCCAGACAAGCCTCTGGTGAGTATCTATGTCATAGTATTGGTATCTCTCAACAAATTCACTTTTTTTCCCCTTCAAACAAAGCAGGTAGAGGAAGAGGTTTTACCAAATTTAATAACAGAAAAGCTTCTTCGTCTTTCTGATTGAACTCATTGAATCAGATTCCCATTTATACAGTTTTCAAGATCGGGTCCACCATCTTATTTGTTTTGTATCGAAATACAAAGCAGGTTGCAGAAGCTGTTCAGTTGGACCCCTTAGCTGTTCCAGACATATGTAGATGTGTATTGATCTTTTCTCTTTTCCCATGATGCTCTGTTTTCTGGACCATTTGAGACTGGGATAGCATCCATGTGCTCCTGCATTGTTATTCTGCGTGCTGAACACCTCAAACTTCCTCAACAACAACTTGCACTTCACGAATACCAGACACCAACTTTCAGCGGAATGGTTTGTGCCCTTTGTGCCACCCTCAGATCACCTCCGGAAGCAGCACATATACAGCACCAATTTCATTCTAATTTGCACAAAAAAAGGTAATTCCTCTGTTTACAAAACAAGAAACCCACATTATTCGTCCCAGGGTGCAAGAACAGCTATAAAAGACAACTGGGCCATTTTAAGGTAGTCAAACTCTACATTACTCTGCACCTAAAAGGCTTCTTTTAGTGTCTCTCCCTCTCGAAGAAGTTTACGAGATGAGATTTTCACAGAGTGCAGGGAAGGATAGGGCTGTGATTGGGGTCACCGCGATGACCTGTGCTTTTATATGAGTTAAAGGCGATGCATAGCGGTGCCTCACAGCGACAGTGAGACCGCATTCCGGCTAATGTGAATAAAGTCAATAACCTCATCACCGACAGAGTCCCGTGGTGTCGTAAACCTCCTTCATCACCGGCCCCTTCCTCATTCAAGCCAGAGAATCACACTCCATTAAAGACGACATAAACAACAGTGCTTTTTTACCATTCATTCTGCTCATCTCCGGTTCTCTTCTCTTTTTTCACCCCCTCTTTTCTCTTTAATGGTGAATTTAAGGTGCTGAATTGCGATATTTTTTTTTCTACCTTGTTGTTTTGTTAGAGGCTTCGTGAGTCCAGCGGGCAGTGAAGCAGCTAAGGTGACTGTAGGTGAGACATGCTTCATTATGATGGATACAGTAGCTGATGGGTAAATGGTCGCGCAGACGAATGGCGTTGGTCTAGGCTGATTGATGTAGGGTCCCCTGACGATCGTGGGGAATGGCGTTGATCAGTGGAGTGTGCTTGGAGGTGACAAACAGGCTGGACAGAGCAACAACTCTGAGAGGCAGAGAGATGAGAATCAGAGTAAAACAGTGGGGTTTGCTGACTAGCCTCCCAAAACAGAAAATAGAGGTTCCAGCCCATACGGGCTTCACAAACATTGGGGAGCATGTCTGTTGGGTTCCTACTTGGTTGCTTAGTAATATTTTGACAAGACCGTTGCCCGAACAGTCTGGGAACATATTTATGGTTTTAAGCATGTTCTGTCAGTCACAGAAAATGTTCTATGCCATGACACATGAATAAATATCTGTTAACTCCCCAATTAAGTCTAAGTCTCCTTTTGCTAAATAGGTTAAGTATCTTGAGTCTTTCCTCATAGCATTTAAGTTTCATATCAGGAACCAATTTATTTGCCTTTCTTTGTGCTTCCTCTGCAGCCGCATATTTTTTACTGTTTTGCTACCTACCTCTGAATCAAGATCGTTTATATAGATAAGAAAGAGCAAAAAAGCAAAGCTCCTCTGCAAAGTAGTACTTTTATATTGAGTAACTCAGCTGTTTTACATTTTAGAGTGACTTTTAATTGGAATCTGTTCAGCATTTGCATTATATGGCATAGGCGTAATCTCAGAGTAGAATAATTTGCATGAGATATCAGGTGGGGCTTTTGGCTCTGAAGGCACAAGTGCTCTAATCCCAGGTGGCATTCAAGCACCAATAACACCATCCATACAGGCACTGGGTAATTAGTATAGCCTTTTGGGAATCTGTCAGAATATTTAATTAGCCTTACCCCTCCCTGTAAGAATACTTAATTAGCCTTATTTATACCGACCCCTCCCTGTTATGTGTATACAACCCAGAAATACATATGCAAACATAAAATTATCTATGTAAGACCTGCCAAGGAGTACAGTGTTAATGTCTGCACAGAATGGCTGCTCATCGGAATGCTATTCCATCGCAGGTGCTTCTGCTTTTTCGGACTTTCACACTGCACTCCATGTGGCAGAAGGGATCAACAGCCCTTTTTGGTTTTTTTTTTTTTTTACCTATTTTTTATCTCTTTAATTTAATTTCTTTGATTTATCCACAGAGTTGCTCACAGCCACTGGAGAAGGAACCGGAGACATAAAACAGCTCCACCTTCATCTCTCTCACGAAAATTAAAACAAACAAAGACTGGCCGTGATGCTGTAGGAATATAATAACACAAAGGCCCTAGTGAATGTCTACTACACTGCGTTCGTTTTCCTTTCGTCTGTCAGCAAGCTGATGAAAGTCGATCAAGTAAGTTCTACTGTATACTGCACTTCCTCCCCTAGCAGAATACCAGCCAAAGGGTATATACCAGACACGTTAGCAGTTGCTGTTGAATTCTTATGCTCGAATTTGACGTGCTTGGTCTGATCTGGTGGTTGTAGCTGGCAGCCATCAGAATGATCAAATCAGTCAAATGTCGCACCTGGCTGTGCGAATGTCGTGAGAGAAAAACGTAATTCCCAGCTGAGGAGGATTTACGGAACCGAATTATGAAGGAGGCGTGATCTCTGTGCGGCTGGTCACGGAAGCGTCCTTGTGTGGGAATCGCGGTATCTCAGTAAGCGCGGAGTGATGTGCCGCGCCACGCGTTGTTGTCTGACTTCAGGCACAGCACTCATTCGTGCGAGGGACCTGAAGACTGAAAGTTGGTTGCCATAGAAACTGTAATGAGACCATAAATCACGGTAATGGGACCTCTCATAGTATCTCCATCTTGATCAAATTCGAGAGGAAAATCGTACCCCCCCCCTCCAAAAAAAAAAATAAAATAAAAGCGGTCCTGTCATCTGAAAATTGGATGGGACTGGATTTCAGCAGTTTTTGTGGAGGTTTTCCCCTCACTGACGGTTTTGCTTTTGGTTTTTTTTTTTTCTCTCCCCACATTATGAGTCTTTTCTCTTCCCATGGCAGCTTTTAGTATTGATACTAACAACAACTCTGTCACTGTCAGTGGCTCCAAACAGCCTGTGAGGAAGCTGGCGCTGTGTCCGGTACAGTGGGCCGCCGTGGCGATATGCGGGAGATTACAGTAATGGTCCCAGCCTGAGACTCACCACATTATGTTTCTGTGTAAGTACAAGATAAGGGCACCACGGTCCAAAAGCACACATTTTAGAGTACCAATAACACAGCAGTATATAAAGGTACATAAATCTTAATGCACATGTGGCATACTGATCAGCAACTGCGTCTGCACTGCACACAAACACACACACAAACACACTCACACAAACACACAAACACACACAAATACACACACTCACACACACACATTCACACAAACACACTCACGCACACACAAACACACACAAATACACACACTCACACACAAACACACACACATTCACACACAAACACACACACAAACACACATACAAACCCACACTCACTCAAATTCACTCACACACACACTCACACAGAAACACACATTTAAACACATACACACACAAAAGCACACACCCAAACACATACATACACACACACACACACACACACACACACACACGTGCTCCACACAGGGCACTGGGTTTTATTTTACTGTATGTTTTGGTGGGGACCGAAGGCAGGGCAGCGGCCTCAGAGCTGGGGAAGCAGTGGTCTGAAATAAAGCTGTCAGTCTGTGAAATTGCAAGGACAGGCTGAAGGACCCAGGGCAGACTGACTGCAGCCCACACTACCACAATTACCTTTCCTTCCCCCCCTTTCTGAGTACTGTCTGGCCCTCCAGAGAGAAAGCTGAATATGGACCCTGTGTGTCTGTCTGCGGTTTAAGCTGCTGATTTTGGGGGCTGGGGGCATGCCTTCATAACTCCACCGCTGCGCTGACATGTCGTACCTGTGGCATCATGCTAGCCCTGCCATGGGGGTGGGGGGGGGGTGGTGGTGTTGGAACAGAGATGTCAGATTGTCCGCTTTACCTCACTGCGTGACCACGCTCACAGCAAAGGGGCAGCTGAATCCATATGGCAACCAGGACATGAGGCAAAGGTACACGCAGAGTTAGCTAGCTCTATACCTCTGCTCTCAGCCTGTATACTGTCCAGAGTATTGCTAGCTCTTTACCTCTGCTTTCAGCCTGTATTCTGTCCTCAGTATTGCTAGCTCTATACCTCTGCTCTCAGCCTGTAGACTGCCCTGAGTATTGCTAGCTCTTTACCTCTTCTCTCAGCCTGTATACTGCCCTGAGTATTGCTAGCTCTATACCTCTGCTCTCAGCCTGTATACTGTCCAGAGTATGATGGGATCTGCCACGTTGACCCCAAAACCAAAATGCTAATGAAATTGTCTTCTCTACTCTCTCTAAGATCTGACATTTCTTCTGTGCATGCTTTTAGCACGTCATTTCGAATGTAGACTTGCGTCTCTCATACCCTGTAGTACTGTTGCTTGGATTGCTGACTGGCAGTGTGTTCACCCATAGTGTCACATAAGGGACGTTGGCAGGATATCCATTAACTCACTATGTAATAGCGCCCCCTCTGGTCATTTGGATGCCTGCAGGCTGTCTGAATCAGTGTGAAGAGCATGAAGTGTACTCCACTATGCAATGACTGTGCAGAGTTAAAGCACTTGTCATGTTCAGTCCTCTCAGATTCCAAATTGTGGTATAAATAATAAAAAAAATGGGAACATTTCAGCTGAATATCATAAAGCCTACATAACACTGTCATAAGAATGACATACAGCCTGTTATAACCTGTCGTGGCAGTATTGTACAGCTTAGGAAAAATGCTATAACATGGTAATAAGGCATGCATCAATATTTGTTAAGACGCACTTTGACCTAACAGCTTATCCCACATGCTACAATAAATGTTATCATATCTATGTGTCATAATGTCTATCAATGTGCATGCATTATACATATTACAGTGTTATGTAATTTGTCATAAGCTGTAAAACAGCTGTCATGATAGTTTATGATACCTGCTATGTCATTCTTATGAAAGTGTTATGTAGGCTTTATGACAAATAGTTCATACTTATCAAAATAAGTCAACAAAAAAAGATGTGATCCCTCTTTGATGGCCTCTCAGCTTGTTCCACCGCTTCCCTCAGAGTGACAGAGCCAGACGGGCCCTCGCTGCTGCCAGAGAATGCCCATGTCTCTCCCCCTTCCTGTCTGCTGTCCTGGGTTTCAGATTGCCGATCATGTCCAAGTGATGACCTTGATACAGGCCGACCGGCCAGCCAAGGCCAAATCTCCTGCGTGCTTCCATTTCGATGCCGAACACCATGTGTGCACATGACCGGCCTGCTCTGAAGCCTTTGGTCATGTGATGGCTCTTCCAATTAAGCACTATTTGTTCTGATCACTTTTTTTGCTCACTGGTGCCCCTAGTGATGGAATAAGCTACTTGCATCTTTTGGGAAAGGAGCACTAGCCCACCTCTGTAAACTGAAAAGTATAGAGTGTCAAGTATGACATTAGATGCTTTTCTTTTCTTCATGAATTCTCTCAACATAGTTAACCCAAATATCACTTTTTTTTACATTTAAACTATAATAGGTATTTTTCACATATACATGTGAGGTTTTGTAACAGTAATGCTTCAAATGTAAACATTCCCTGCATTTTTATGATGTTTCTTAAATATTTCATATTGTCAATTTTTGAAACATTTATTACATATTTCATTTGCATAAACATTTCCTGGAAGATATAGATGTATACATATCATGTATATTTCTATCATAATTTCACTATGAATATTAAGTTAGATATTTTATAGATGCATTCATTATTTATTAATCATATCTATGAAATGGTGATGTAGGTATGAAGCTGACTTTGCCTTCAGTTCTGCTCTCTGTGCTGCCTCTACAGTTCTCTGACCAACCAAACCATAAAATAACCATAAAATAAAGTTAGGTGTTATAAATTATAATTAGGTGTTATAAATATATACTTAATTATCTGACTGGTAGGCCTCAGTATGTGAGACTGCAGAACCACACATCAGACACTGTGGTGAGCAGTATGGGGCCACCAAAGGGGGCCATCCTGTCTCCGTTTCTGCTCACCGTCTACAACTCCAAGAGCTGCTACCTGCTGAAGATCTTGGACGGCTCTGCCATAGTTGGATGCATCAGCAGTGGTCAGGAGGCTGAATGCAGGGGTGTCGTGAGTGACTTTGTCGAGTAGTGTTAGCAGGATAAGTTGCAGCTCAGCGTCTCTAAGACAAAAGGAACTGGTGGTGGACTTCAGGAAAAGGAAGCCAGACACGACTCCGGTTTCAATCAGGGGAACAGAAGTGGAGATAGTCCAGGACTATAAATAGCTCGGTGTACACCTGGACAACAAACTGGACTTTGCGAGGAACACTGAGGCTGTGCACAAGAAGGATCAGAGTCGACTTTATTTTCTGAGGAGGCTCCGGTCCTTCAACGTCTGCGATAAGATGCTACTGATGTTTTACCGCTCGGTCACAGCCAGCACTATATTCTTTGCTGTGGTGTGCTGCGGCAGCCGAGTGAAATCAGTGGATACCAAAGGCTGAACAAGCTCATGAAGAAGGCCGGCTTGGGGCTGGGAGTGGAGCTTCACCCACTGGTGGCTGTGACTAAAAGGAGAGTGTTTAAAAAAAGTCCTGAACATCACGGACAATGTCTGTCACCTCCTGCGCTTCATAGCTGTTAGCCACTGGAGCACCTTCAGCAAGAGGCTAGTGGACCAAGGTGCTCCACTGAACGTCACAGGAAGTCCCTCGTGGCCATTTGACTGTATAACAGCTCATCCATATCCTGAGTTGCAGCCGATATACTCTGACACACGCACACTTTGCAATCATTTAACACTAACTCATTGTAAGGTACAATACATTACACTATTTTTCTAATTGTTAGAATATGTCTAGAATCACTGTAATGTGCAGTACCTCAGCAAGGCAGATCATTTAGCCATGTCATGTGCTTTTACAGCTTCTGTTTTTATCTGTTTTCATTTCTGATCTATAATTTTTTAATCGGTAATGACTAATATTGTGCGATAGCCCTGAAGACACAAAGCCCTTGTTTACAACCTGTTTACCTATTTTACCTTGAAGGCCACTGATCTGCCCCACTAATGTTTCCTAACCTTAATATTGTAATTGTGTTCAGTGTAATAGTTTTTGTATCGACAACTTGTAATTTGTAATTTGCACTGTATCTATTTTGACTTTGACTTTGTATACCTGAGCATCCTTGGCAAAACAATTTCCTTCAGGATAAATATAGTGTTATTTTATCTTATTAAATAAAATGAAATACTGGCTGATTTTGGATTAAAAGTGTCACTGTGTAACATTCTGCCAGGCCCAAAGTTGACCATTCCTTATGATTGGTTAAATTGTTGCATTCTATGTTTCTGTCAGAATCACATACAGCATTAAATCACACAATCACACAGAACATATAATTTAGGACAGTAGGTTCCTGTATGGCTGGTCTGCCAGGTTATTAACTGGAGCATGGGAAATCAGCTAGAGGGGCAGAAATCAGTGAGAAACACGATCAAAACTGCATGCTGAGAAATTACATGGAGAGGAAATAGTCTTCAGAGCCAGAGTGGAAGAAATCTCTGAGGATGATTGTATATAAATGTAAAAAAAAATAGCATTAAGGCAAATTAACATGTTCAGAATTTCCACTAACATTTCCCTGGTCCTCGGTTGCATTTTTTGTGGATTTGGTTTTTAAATAAATTCAGCAATACATTCAATTGTTTACATACTTGTGTGGCATAATTGTAAAAGCTGTGATATAATGTATAATTTCTCTTAAAGATCATTTTTCAGCTTTACCTGCGTACGGTTAGGATCAATGACTAGAAATCAATTGATCATTCTAGTCACACCATTCTTTTTATTTTTACTATTCTCGTATAATTTCATTATTACATACTACTGACACTAATAATAATATTAATAATAATCATTATCATCACCGTTATCATAGTTATTTTGAAGAAGAGAGAAGGAAGAAGAGGAAGAATAAGTACTGTTATTATTGCTTTGGTTGTTAGTACAAGAAAATGTTTGGCTTGACAGTTCTATGGGGCATGAAAAAAACATCCAATCCTGTTGCATGTTCCTGTTTATTAATAAGGCTTCGGCCTGGTGCGGTTGAAATGCTCCTCACTTCCGCGAGTGTAATGACGCTGTAATGATTCAGAATACAGATTTCACACGGCACACACTTTCCATTAAACATCAGCTCAGCCAAATTATACAGCACGGTGCGACCCGAGTTTACTCACGTTACATATCTGCTTAGCAAAAGCCCTGATCCAGGGTGACTTACACTACGGTCCTGCGCGTTACCCATTTCTTACATTTAGATGTATTTATCGAGGCAATTCAGGCTAATTGCCTTGCTGAAGGGTACAGTGCTCCAGTTGTGAACTGAACTCAATCTTGGTTTTATAAGACCGTTCCCATAAACCCCGGCCCCATGCTGCCATGCCCACACAGAGAGACCGCTGAAAGGCGGCACTGGGACTGCATGAGGCCCTGTAGATTTATCTGGGCCCCGTGGGAAAAATAACAGAGACGTGTTCACCATGCACCACGAGAACAAAATACCCATTAAAACTGAGAAATGATAATCTGCATTAGTGCAATCATACGTATACATAGTGCGGCTATAATAATGCACAAATATAATACAAATAAATTAAGCATTAAGTGAACTATTACCTACCTGTAATTTTATCATGCTGAAGAATTTTGCCTTGATTTCGTATGTGTTTTTTTTTAAAGTTTGATCTTTTGGCTTGCAGTGATTCCAGCAGAATGGTATAAAATTGACCTCTCCTCTTTGGGAAATAAGCGCCGGTGTAAATTTGATTTGCGCCGGTAAAAGCAGTTCTAGCATGTAAAAGCTGAGCTGCAAATGAGATCTTTTTTAATGGTGCTGAAACTAATCCTGATTTTGTTGTTGTTTGAATATAGATTTATTGTCAAACCAAACCTTGGGAAAGCGCCGGAGCCTGTGCCGTCTGAATGCAGATAAGACAGATAAGAGCCCCTGCTCTTCCTCACAGCTAATCGTCTCCATTTACATGTCTCTCATAACTACGAGATATTAAGAGTGATTCCTTCACTTTAAATTCAAAACCAGCTCTGTTTGAGGTAGAATGTACCATTTAAAAGGTTAATAAAACCCCATATGTACAAAAAAAAGAACACTTAAAGGTTCTTCTTTGATATGGATTTCACTCACAGGTTCTCTGTAGAACCTTATTCTGAGGGTTGTATAAAGAACCCCTTAAAGATATCTGTATCTAAGATGAACCTTTAAGGGTTCCCCCAGCAGGACGAATGAAAAACCTTTAAAGGTTTTTTTTCTAAGGGTGTGTGTGTGCCAGTAGGATGTCAGGAGCCGCACAGCCTGGAGAGACCTGGTCTCTGCCCCACTCGGCCCCCGTAGCCTGGCCTACAGACCCAGTCAGAGTGCCGATTTTTCCACTCTGAGAGAACACGGGCCCCACTTCAAGACTCTGAATGAGAAAAAATGCTAATATATTATTCCCCTAACCCCTTTTAATGAAGAAATGACCATGCACAGTATAAATACAAAAATATTTGGAAATGTATTGCTCTAAAATCAGTATGAGCAACGGGCTTTATGTGATTAAATACGTCTCGTGAATAGTTAACTTTGTTTGGTATTGCTTCATCTTATAAATTTGGCTGAACATATTGATCTCTCGGCCAAGTACAGGGAAGAGAAGGTCTTTAACGGGCACTTTAAGTCTGTAAGTATTTTAACATGTTCATGCCTGGTGAAGTTCCCTGTGTGCTTGCCTCCGACTCACGCTGCTGGGCAGAGGTAACAAACGGAGACATTTTGGAGTCACTTCAGTAAGTTCATTTTTCCCCACAGTTTGTCTCTTTGTTCCCGGCCATCTGAATTCAGAGCACACCTGTGTTCACTACTGCCGCAGTGAGATCATCTATCTTAATTCATTTTTTTATGACTACTATCACCAAGTCTCATCTCTAATGTCCTTCTCATTAGAGCATACAGAGGGCACTTAGTCTGTGTGCTCCTGAGGGGTGGAACTTCACAACACATTTTCAATTACTTAGGAGTTAGAAGTAGTTAGGAAATTGCTGTGCACATCTTTCGTAATTTGCAATAAACAATGTAACAGACAATTTATTTCTAATTAACAAACAATGTATTTCTTTAAGGTGCAACTTTCTTAATTTTATTTGTGGTTCTGAACGATTACAGTGAAAAAACTCATCCCTTCACTAAATCAATTGATTAGCAATTGTGATCTATAATATCAATACGCATGCTTTAATAATGGACTAACGGGTCGATGAATAAAATTACACACAGAGCTGAACACTAGTATATTGCAGCAATGTAATAACATTGATGTTAAGAGTGTCAGATGATAAATATTAACGCTAACGGACCTTTTCCTTTCTATGTCAGAGGCAGTTCTATCACTGACGCAGTACCTGAGGCACCTTCGGGCAGGTAGACGGACTCAGGAGATGTGAGGTTTGTTGGAGAGTTCAGGTGACTTTCCATGACTGTGTGACCGCAGTTCCATGACTGTGCGTGGGTGCTAGGCCCACCTACCTGGCCACCTGTCCCTTACCTAGATTAGCTTCCCCACCATTCTCTGCAGCATGTCGCACCGTAACCATGACAACGCCGAGCCCCCCGGCTCAACCTGGGCACCGCGCTGTCTTGGCTCTGTGACTCTCTCATGTTTACCTGATGGCAAGGTTACTCAGAAAAACCCTTTCTCTCCTCTCACACAAAGATCAGATTTCCTCTACGTTTTGAAGACAGCCCCCGATGTAATATGCATTTAGATTAGATTAGAAAAAAAAAAAAGTTAAACAAAAACAGACTCTATAAATAGGATAAGGATCACTAGCCAAACAAGGACCTGGATTCTCAAAGCATTTATTTTGCTGGTGCATTGTTTTTGTGATTTAGCTCAAGCTACGCTCCCCAGCACACACATAAACCAATCCTGACACGCCCCCCCACCCCAAAACCCACCCCCCCCCTCCCATCTCACTCCGGCAAAGGGTGGTGACACGGAGCATGAATCAGGATCTCTGTAAGCGGGATTAAAAAGAATAAATAAGTTGATATCATAGACTGAAATGATTTATGCATGGGCTGGCCCTGCTGGCTGAAAAGGTTCCTGCAGAAATCAATAGGTAATTACAGGCATCCACCCTGGGCCGCGCTCTCACCCCATCACGCTCAAAGCAAATGTCAAAATACGTGTTTGCCAGCAAAGCAAACAGGAGTAAGTGCGTACTCTTTGGGGAATGATGTGTCTGTGGGCTGGGCCTCCAGGTGGGGGGGTGGGGCTGGGGCTGGGGCTGGGGGGGGGGGTTTCTGACCATGAATCGCTTGTTGCCGCCGCCGGCGCCAGGCGACAGTGCTGCGGTCAGCAGGATTCTCCGGCGTTCACGGCCCCATGATGAGTCATGGTTCTGGTGCCGACCCCGGGTTCTGGCGAGGCGCCGGCTGTCTTCTGCCTTCGAGTTGCTGGGAGCCCCCAGAAAACACTGCTGGGGGCGGGGGGGTGTGATGTCACCTGGACTCTGTCTGACCACCACCCCCCCAACCCCCGAGTTTCTCATGGTGCCAAACCCATAAAACGTCCTATCTCCCCTCACTAGCACACCAGTCTATCTTCAGCACTGGGGGGGCGATGGGGATGAAATTGAGTGGGCAGGTGGAGGTGGGGTGGGGGGCTGGGGGGTAAGTAGATGGGTGCTGTTGTGGCTAGAGGTGCTTCCATGCTGAAATACCAAAGCAAAGCTGAGGCGAGAAAACTCAAAGTAAACCTCTAGCCTCTGCTTCCTATTTAACTGTGTTTGTTGTTCTGTTTCTCCTTTCGGCTACACTGCATGCGGGCAGAGATGCCTATGTACCCTTATGGCTAATGCAGAATCTGGAGACGCGCACACAGGTAACTCTCTCACACCAACGGTCAGACACTCATCCTTACAACTACCTTACTTCCTCATAGCAACAGGATTTATCCAATACAATACTTTATTTCTACATCAGCTTTACAGTTTTTGGGAATTTGCTGCAGTGCTCTCTTTCAGAGAGAACAAGCATTTATTAACTGAAGACAACCTAACATGCAGAGGTCAAAATGTAAACACACAAAAACACAAAGAAAAGCACAAGGCGCATTCATAGGTGCAGTTATTTTGGAAAATGATGCATTGCATTCAGAATTCGGACGGCAGTGCCTTAGGTGCCATTGGACAGCCTGGCTGTTCGGGCGTTGAGCACTCTGAGCCTTTTCCCTGAGAGGTCTTCACAGCTCTTCGCGGGACTGTTTTTTCAATCCCAATCCGGTCCCGCAAAGATTTAGACCGTTCCCGCCCGCTCCCGCAAAGATTGTGACCGCGCCCACCCACCCAATTTTCTACTGAAATCGTAGGCTACTTGCTCCCATCCTGACAAGAAAGGATTAGATACACATGTTTCCAAGGACACCATTTTTTAAATTATGACAAACTCAACAAGGCACAACAAGGTTCCGGTTAGCCACAGGAACACTAAATAAAAACAGAAGCATTTTGCCTTTTAAATGTGCTCACAGCTATGAGCTGTGTGAGGTAATTTGGTAATTTGTTTCAAACCAAAAAATCTAAACCAAACCAGCCTAAAACTAAAAAAGATTAAATTATTCTAAATTGCCATGCGAAAAAAGAATGTTGCTGGCTGAGTCCGGCCGGAGGCATGTTCGTCTTTCCTCCAAAATGCATCCACAATGATCCGCAATCCACTCTCGAATGGGCCGATGTCACGTTTGGCTCATAAAGAACATAGAGTACACAGGAGGTTTAGGTAGATGTTATGTGTTTACGGTGGCTTTCAACATTAAATATAAAAGCGTTTTTGTTATCCCGCAAAGTCAATTCTGATCGCCCGTTCCCGCCCGCATTAGCCAAAAAACATTCTGCGCCCGCAACATTTGCGTTGGGTCCCACGCGGTCCCAATCCCTCTGCGCAGCTCTAGCCTTTGAGCACACAGTGGTTTCAGTTTCTGCAGCTTTCCATTTACCACCAGCTAAACATTTAAATTTTAAAGAACAATAGGAAGTATTTGAAACGTGTCCCAGAAATGTACCACATTATTATGAAAATATGTAATATAAAATATGTTTTTTTTTTCTGTTCAGTGTACGATGCCTTCCTGGAAGTTTCCCATAGCGACTGATTAAGGGGTCATGTTGATGTAGCGTAAAACACAGTGTTTAAACCAGCGCAGTGATTGCACATTGTTGTGCTCCCACCTAATTGCTGAGATTGCGCACATCCATTTCAAGCGGCTAACCGTATTCGTAGATACAAAGAGCTATTTATAATATTAGTAACAGCTTGCTGGAAGCTGAAAAAAAAACAGTCTTTGCACAGCTTGTATTTTTAGCAGTGTGGCAGCTATGTAGCTAGTTAGTTTTGTGCACTTGTTGAGAGTCTGAGATGAACGAATGACATATTTTGTTTGAAATCCAAGCAGACTAACTTTGGACTCGTTCACTGGGAAGAAGAAAAGAGGACCATGCAATGAAATTAAAATGGCAGCTTAGAAAGCACGCTCATTTTAATAAGACATGGGATTGAATGCAAGGAAATTTGTGACAGATAAGAACTAGTTTGAAACGTGTACTCAGATTGTCTGCTTGGTCTGGGACTGTAAACGGAGCAGGTTTGTGTACCTGTGGACATACTGACACACCTTTTCAGGTGTAATGAGGAGAGCAGCCCTGTGTTCCACTGATCCTGATCGCGTTTGGCTCCTGTCGGGTCGGGTCTGCAGGATGTAAACAGGCTGTAACAGGATGTAACACATTTCTTTGGGTGGAGATGCTTTGTGGGTGCCCCTCTTTTGAGGCAGAACTTTGACGAGCAGCTGTAAGTGGGTCAGGCCTGAGCCAGAGTTAACCTAAATCAGTAAGGAGTTATTTTCTGGGAAGGTGTCCATTTCCCCGGCCCTTATCTATCCGGACAGTGTGAAGCTGACCCCTCACAGGTAGCGGGCAATGGTCTAATCCATCTTTCTTCCCTGACAAGCTCTACCCCGAGCATGGCGCTCCAATCTCCTCGCGGATTTCCGGGGCACATCCGTCAGTTGGATAAAGTCAGGGCTGGGCCGGGCCAGGCCGGGCAGGGCGGGGTGGAGATGGGGAGGTGGGGGGGCGGTAGGAGGTAAAGTGTCCAAATGAAGGACACACGGCCCCATTATTTCCTGTCAGCACGGACCATCTGAATTACGGTATTATCGGGAATACAAGCTCTTTGTAGGTTATTGTATTTTGGGGATGGTTGTATGGGCTTTCGGCTCTGCGGAAGTTTGGCTCCACTTGACGTCTGATTGTCAATGGATTACTTCCATCACCACGTAACGATTTATACGGACAGTAATCAGTAATATTTCGAGGTAGCGTAATATGAGATTATGTTGAATAATGAACTATAAAATTCTTTTTTTTATTAGCATTGTTGAAAAGGTCAAGCACAGGATTTCATCTGTAAATATGATATAACTTACTGTAGGTGCCATTGTAACTGTAATACAGTCCATTCTAACAGTCTACCAGATGGCCAGATATTTCCATAGTTTAGATTACATATGGAGGCATGCACACATGCACACACACACACGCGCGCACACACACACACGCACACACAGAGGAATATTGTTGACAGAAGCAGAATTTCACACTTTTCTGTTCCTATCTGTCTTTTCATTCCACTTCATCTGTCGACATTGCTATGGTCATTTTCCAGTAGGAAACCTTTCTTTTTTTCTTCTTCTTCTTTTGTCTGGGTCTTGCAGCACGGTACGCACACAAAGGCAGGAGTGGGAGACTGTAGAGCCGTGGTCTGAACAGCGATGCTGGGAGCCCAATCACTGGGCCCGGTGCAGCCGTAACCTGGACTCCACCCCTGAGCCCCTCGCTGTCGGCCTCTCTCCCCGTTCATGTGCTTTTTCCTGCAGTTGTTCGTCATGTGTGGGTGCCTTCAGCAGCTGGTGTGCAGCGTACAATCTTTCCCCTGTGTTCAACAATCTCTCTCTCTCTCTCTCTCTCTCCCCCACCTCTCTTTCCCTCTCTCTCATTCTCGCTATCTCTCTCTCCCCCTCTCAACCTCTCTTCCCCTCACTCTCTGTCTCTCTCTCTCTCTCTCCCCTCACCTCTCTTCCCCCTCACTCTCTGTCTCTCTCTCTCTCTCCCCTCTCACCCTCTTCCCCCTCTCTCTCTCTCTCTCTCTCCCCCTCTCAACCTCTCTTCCCTCACTCTCTCTCTCTCTCTCTCCCCTCTCAACCTCTCTTCCCCTCACTCTCTGTCTCTCTCTCTCTCTCCCCCTCTCAACCTCTCTTCCCCTCACTCTCTGTCTCTCTCTCTCTCCCCCTCTCAACCTCTCTTCCCCTCACTCTCTGTCTCTCTCTCTCTCCCCCTCTCAACCTCTCTTCCCTCACTCTCTGTCTCTCTCTCTCTCCCCTCTCAACCTCTCTTCCCCTCACTCTCTGTCTCTCTCTCTCTCCCCCTCTCAACCTCTCTTCCCTCACTCTCTCTCTCTCTCTCTCTCTCCCCATCTCAACCTCTCTTCCCCTCACTCTCTCTCTCTCTCTCCCCCACCTCTCTTTCCCTCTCTCTCTTTCTCGCTATCTCTCTCTCCCCCTCTCAACCTCTCTTCCCCTCACTCTCTCTCTCTCTCTATCCCCCAACATCCACTGACTCCTCTTGGAAGCTGGAAAGTATTTAAAGCCCTCGATTGGACAGAATGAGATAAAATCTCACATAGCAATATATAGAGAAATCTTTTAGATAGCAAAACGGGTGTTAGAGGAACAACCGGGACCTATTTTAGACTCCCTTTCCGTCGCTTCAGCAGGCACTTATGGGAAGGCTGCTGCTATAATTTCCGATGGAGCGATAGGGCCGTGATATTCTCGCAGATATGAGAAAAATTCAAGGTGTAGCTGTGAGTCGGGCCTGGACTCGGCGGTTTGGAGCCACTGCGATGCGGCCGCCGTGTCAGTGCATACAGGCGGGGTGCGGAGAGGGCTACAGCGCCATGATATACGATCGCCGTATTTTCTGTCTGAATTCTGCTGGCTTGAAGTAATTTGGTATTTAGTAAGTGATGTTTATCTTTGATTTTTTTTTCTTCTTCTCTTATTCCTTCGCTGGAGGCCCCTTCTTAAAAGTTAAACACGTATACTTTTTCACTTTTTCTCCTGGATTACGAGGCCGCACTGAGTTTTGCAGTACACCCACATACCTTGATCCAGAACCAAGAAAAGTACACCCCCCACACACACACACCATCCCTTCCCCTTAGGGCATTTTCAAATAAGGCCTGAGGGATTTTATGATAGCCGCCCTGAGTTAGATCAAAGGGTGAACAGCACTGTGTATTCAGATATGAAAAATACTTTTTTTTTTTTAACTTGTCCATTTTTCTGATGTAAATGTGAGCTCAGCGGTTAGCCACACAGCTCAGCGCTCAGCGGCCATGCTTTGTCAGGATATCTCCCTCCTTTTGTTTTTTTTTTTTTTTTTGTCTTTTACCACTTTCATTTTTCACCTGGGGAGCCGAATGAAAGTTTCATGAGGGGGAGAGCCAGAGGGGGCGGGGAAGTCGGAAAGCTTCGAAATGCAAAGATTGAGCTCCCCCCCCATGAGCTGGGGGGTGAGGGGCTGCCTCCAGCAGCCGGGGGTCACAGGCGGACCCCCACAGTGGGGTCTGTGTGCTGAGCTAATTCACATCCTCCGCACACCTCCAGCACGCCCCAGCTTCCTGCCGAGCCCGGCCTCGGTATCGCTGATCGCCGCGGGCCATCCGGGAGAAATCCAGGGCACAGATCACTGGGGCTACCG
>CM040748.1:2545000-2587500 GCA_022829145.1 Albula goreensis | reverse complement strand
ACACTGAACAGAATGGAAGACAGTGTTAAAGTCCCCCCCCCAGGTGTTTGAATTTTAGCCTTGCCTGTTCTCCAGCACTTACCACTTCTCTGCCCCCTGCCCGGGGCAGCTGTCCCACCCTGCACTGCGGTCTGCCCGGTGGTCTCCGGAGCCAAGGCCCTACAGCCATTCCCATCATCACGCTGGCGGCGTACGCGCAGGTTCCGCAGCGAATCGGCGAGCTGTTTGATTAATCATGCACGGTGGCGCGGGCCGGCCCTGCCTTTTAACGAGACGGCGCTTGCGGGCGGAGGGCTGGAACTCCCCCACAATGCACCGGGGTCTCTCAGCCTCACCTCCCCACTGATCTCCGGGGGTGGTGCCGCTTTGTTGTAATCACAGTTAGACGTGTCGAGCCCAGGTTTCTGTCTGTCTCCACTTAATCAGCCCTGGCGATATCTAACAGGGAAATCTGCTGTTGGGGAGTTCATAGCAACACTCTGCACACGCTAATTAACAGGCAATAGGCCTCTCCCACATGAGCTTATTGTTTGCGCTCTTTAAATCATTTAAACATAACATGATATGGCTGTGTACTATTGTACATGTAGCAGCCATTACCTGGGTCCTCCTCAGTGAGCACACATACAACAAAACCCAGTGCGGGGTGCCGCTCTCTTACCTCACCCAGCAGCTAAGTGCTTGGAACAAGGTCTTCAGACATGGTCTCTTATGACCAGAAATCAAAATCCCTTTCCACAATGCATCTCTGTCCTGGAATGCGCCCCAAAGATCCTCTGCCTCCCGAGTTTAACACAATTGAACACCATTTATGTAGCAGCTGTATTTCCTTTTAGCAAAGATTTGAATTGTTGTCCTGCTGAATTTCTTACTGGGCCACCCTCACAAAACAGATGTTTAGCTTCAAGGTTGTTCCTGGTCAGTAGTAGCACAGGTATGCATCACTTAACGTCCACAATACGTTCTGTGAAATAAGATGGCATGTGATTTGGACGTTGTGCGAACACCATATTATCAAAGCTATATGGATACTGTAGTGTACCTGCATTGACTAAATAGCCAATATCGGGTACACACAGTGCTGTATTTCAGCTAATGTATCTGGCAAAGTAATATATGGGTTAAGTAGGTTAGTACTGTACAATACTGTAGACATGATACAAAAGCACATTTTGCAATATTACAATAATACCACGGACATATATTCGGTTGGACACTGCTAGAACAGATGTTATGCAGTGCCTACCTGTAATAGCAATGTAATAGCAATAACAGCAACAATAATAATAATAATAATATCATGTATTGAGAGGATGCTCAGCAGGCACAGAGAGAGGGGACGCCGCCGTGCTGGTGTGCTCAGGTGTGCTCAGGTAAGCACCTGTCACAGACACTGAGCACACGCTGGACTATCCCTCCAAACGGAGTGCCAGGTCCACTCTCATCGCCTGTCCAGCTGCTCCCCAGCCTGCTGTCTCCTCTGGGGGCCTCACAAAAAAAATACACATAATTCATCCCGGGAATTTGAGTCAGGTTTCACACACCAGCAAGTAATATCTCCCCTGTACGTCAGAGGCCAAGCTGCGATACGTAACACAACCCCTCCATGCATGCTGATTGGTCCTTTCTTTTCCCGCATTCGATGAGTTTGATGGGTTGTCAATAATTAAGTGTGACTCTGTGCAGAGTTCATTATCAACTATGGGATAATTTGTGGGCCGGGTGAATCGGTCCCAGGGAGTCGGCCAATCGCGGCCTCTCTGGAGCTGGGGCGAGGGAGCGCGGTCCATGTGCGGTTTAACTGTGCTAATCTGGTGGAGGTTGATGGGAATCAGGAGGTGATTACTCCCGATGACACTCACCCCCCGCGGGCCCAGTGTTTAATAATGATAATGTTTGCCGGGGTCCCGTTCACAGGAATGCGGTCTGGATCCTGACATTTATCCAGCGCTAATGCAATTGCCTCCACCCCTGCCTCCACGGCGGTATTTTCTGCCTTTCTAATAAACAGCCCCCGCCATCAGTCTCAGTCTGCTATAGCCTTCGAGCGGAGCGCCCCCAGTCTCTCAAAGTTTTACCACCTCCTGTTATTAGAACTCATGAAAGGGCACTACCTTCAGCTGTCAAATACTCAGAACAAAGGCAGAGGGGTGAATTACAGCACCGGGGCAGTTTACGGTGGTTTACCATCGCGACTACTGTGTGTAGTGGGAGAGAGGAAAGACTCTGCCATAGCTCTATAACAGACTGTGGGAAAAAGCTCTACTCTGCCGGTTTAAACAAATACGGCATCTTAGTGTCTCCACATCACCCCAAATACAGCATCTTAGCGTCTCCACATCACCCCAAATACACCATCTTAGCGTCTCCACATCACCCCAAATACACCATCTTAGCATCTCCACATCACCCCAAAAATGGCATCTTAGCATCTCCACATCACCCAAAAATGGCATCTTAGCATCTCCACATCACCCCAAAAATGGCATCTTAGCGTCTCCACATCACCCGAAATATCATCATTTATGCTTCCTGAGCATCAGAACCATCTCCAAAGAAACTGGACAAAAAAAAGCATGCGTGAAAACTAATGCTCTCCATTACAGATGCAAAGATAAATATCAATTTGTTGTGCAAAGGGTAGAATGGAACACGCTATCCAGAAAAGAGAGGCTTAATTCAATTTTCTTGTTTTGTTATTTGTTTTTCGTATTTTGGTTGACATTTAAAAGAAAAGAGGTTGGCCAGGCAAACTGAGGTAGCAGAGTAGCACAAAATAGTGTATTTATTTTATTACAGGTAGTCTCACAGAATTTCAAATTGCAATCATTTAGCTGATGCTTTTATCCAAAGCAACTTACAGTTGATTGGGCTAGCCAAGGGCCAATCCCCCCTGGGAGCAGTGTGGGGTTACGGGCCTTGCTCAAGGGCCCTACAGCAGTGGTGTTCTTACTAGATTGGGGTTTGAACCACCAACCTCAGGGGCTGATGTCATGTACCTTAGCCCCTAGACCACAGGCTGCTGAGTATGATGTGTGATGATGTATGATGTCGTGTAAGCGGTTCTCCGCAGTGAGGGGGGCTGATATGAAAGGACCAGCTGCAGCATCTCAGTCGGCACTAAACTTTTAAAAGGCGGGAAGCGGAGTGGCCATCTTAAACTCTGTCCAGATGAGCTGGGCGCTCTCATTGTTTGCCCCCCACCCTAGCAGCTATACGCTGTCTTTCACTGTTTGCTCCCCCCACCAGGCTATACGCTGTCTTTCATTGATTGTCCCCCTCCACCCTCAGGCTATACGCTGTCTTTCAGTGTTTGCCCCCAGTCTATACGCTGTCTTTCATTGATTGCCCCCCCCCACCAGGCTATACGCTGTCTTTCATTGATTGCCCCCCCCCCCACCCTCAGGCTATACGCTGTCTTTCATTGATTGCCCCCCCACCCCACCCTCAGGCTATACGCTGTCTTTCATTGATTTCCCCCCACCCCACCCTCAGGCTATACGCTGTCTTTCATTGCTGTCTGATCTGATTGTGTGGCAACAATGGCTATCCCTGTTAGCAGGAGTGATAGCCAGGCCCCTGCTCGGTTCGCTGTCTGTTCCAGACGCTGGGGTCGGCCGTCTCCCTCTCTCTGCGTGCGGGCGAGGCACTCAGGAGCTACACTATAATCACATTACCATCTGCTGTGCAGGTCGGGGAGGAGAGAGGGAGAAGAACAGAGAGAGGGAGGGAGAGAGAGAGAGAGAGAGAGGGAGGGAGAGGGCACATCCGCCCAGCCAAAGGATGGACAGTGAGGGGTCCTTTACAGCTTGCATGGTTGAAATCCATAGTGGAGGGAGGGGGCTCCTATGGTTTGGGTCGTTATCAGAGCTGTCCCCGGCCCCCAGCAACCAACAGGTGCTGATTCTCTGTTCAGACCAGTGGAGATCATGTCTCAAATTCAAATTCATCCTCAATGACCTTTATTGGCCCGACGACACTTTGGCATAGTACTGGCAAAGCAATCAGTCTATCAATCAATCTATTGATCTATCAATCAATGATAAAAAAACCAATGTCAGCGATATTTACTTACATCATGTACCTTATGAAAAAAAGAATGTCTAAGTAGTTATTATTATCTAATACTATAATTCATTAATTGCTTCCTACCTAGGTGAGGACCAATGCAGTGGAACGGTTTGTAGCATTGGAATAAGAGGTTTAATTGGATTTACATGTTGTTGTTTTTTTTTGTTTAATCGATATGCATGCTCACTGGTTGCTGAATTGTTTTAGGATATGCATTATTTTATTTCATTTTATTTTTGGTGGGTTTAAATAATGGTTTTGTAGTTAAGAGTTCCTGCCTTGCTGAATATATCATACACACTCAAACACACACACGATCAAGCTTTGCAGAAATAGCCAGACCTGCTGCTCTGTAGAAAAGGGACTTTTATCTAAGTGTAATGTCAGCAATGCCAGGTGCTACATCACAGATATTGACCTGTCTGAGTACTTCAAATACACCCTTTCCAATGTTCCAGACACACTTACCTCTCCATTTCCCCCAAACAAGTCATCACAAAACAGAACTTAAGTTACGCGGGAACTAGACAGGTAATGCCCCTTTATTTTCTCTGAACTGAGTATGAACATCGTATATGTAAAATATGTAAGAATATATGGTATATTAGAAATCTTTTAGCAGGGCTTCAGAAAATTGACTTGTGCCACCCAATATTACTAGTACTTTAAATAGTATGTCATTTTTCGGACTTAAATCATTGAACAACATTATTTTCAAGCAACTGGATGTAAAATATAGATTAAAAAATGACCAGTGGGGGCCCTGAAAGGAAGGAAAGGAGTGGGACGCTGCTAGTGCTGTCTGGGGCTTATGGAAGTCACAGCATTCAGAGTCAGAACAGCGAGATTATACACCGCCGTCATGAACACATGATCACAGCGCTGCCCGTGGAGACAGAGGACACCGCCGTCATGAACACATGAACACAGCGCTGCCCGTGGAGACAGAGGACACCGCCGTCATGAACACATGATCACAGCGCTGCCCGTGGAGACAGAGGACACCGCCGTCATGAACACATGAACACAGCGCTGCCCGTGGAGACAGAGGACACCGCCGTCATGAACACATGAACACAGCGCTGGCCGTGGAGACAGAGGACACCGCCGTCATGAACACATGAACACAGCGCTGGCCGTGGAGACAGAGGACACCGCCGTCATGAACACATGAACACGACGCTGCCCGTGGAGACAGAGGACACCGCCGTCATGAACACATGAACACAGCCCTGGCCGTGGAGACAGAGGACACCGCCGTCATGAACACATGAACACAGCGCTGCCCGTGGAGACAGAGGACACCGCCGTCATGAACACATGAACACAGCGCTGCCCGTGGAGACAGAGGACACCGCCGTCATGAACACATGAACACAGCCCTGGCCGTGGAGACAGAGGACACCGCCGTCATGAACACATGAACACAGCGCTGCCCGTGGAGACAGAGGACACCGCCGTCATGAACACATGAACACAGCCCTGCCCGTGGAGACAGAGGACACCGCCCTCATGAACACATGAACACAGCGCTGCCCATGGAGACAGAGGACACCGCCGTCATGAACACATGAACACAGCGCTGCCCGTGGAGACAGAGGACACCGCCGTCATGAACACATGAACACAGCGCTGCCCATGGAGACAGAGGACACTGCCGTCATGAACACAGCGCTGCCCGTGGAGACAGAGGACACCGCCGTCATGAACACATGAACACAGCGCTGCCCGTGGAGACAGAGGACTGAGAGGCATGAGGGGACAGCTGGACAGTTCCACTGATCTCCAGGAATATTTTGGCTCTCCACACTGAGAGCTTGGCATTTGGAAAATAGTGAAATAAAAGACAAGCATTTGAAACCACAACCCTTCCCCCACAGTCACACACACAAATACACACACACACACTCACTAACACACACACTGAAATACACACACTCACACACACTCTCATACACACAGACACACACATATTCACACGCACACACACACACTCTCATACACACACAGACACACACATATTCGCACACACACACACTCACACACACACTCAAATACACACACAGACACACACTCACACACACGCAAACACTCTCTCCCCTTCCCCACCCCGGAAGTTTCCAGACTGCAACTGTCTCTGCTGCAGTGATCAGGTTTGTCCTCTGTGTCTGGCTGGCTGTCAGGCTGGCAGTGTTTGTGTTCCCCCCCACCCCAGTCTCTCTCTCTGTCCCTCCCACTCTCTCTCCCTCTTTATCTCTCTCCCTCCCTCTCGCTCTCTCCTCTCTCCCTCTGGACTCTTGGGAGACCCCGGTGCTCGTCGTAGCTGCTTACTCAGGGCTTAGCTGCCTGTAAGGGAATGCTGTTTGTGTCTGTAACTCAATGCGCTGCCCAAATTGAAAATAATTAAAAGTGACAAGCACATTCCACAGAAGCACACAAACACACACACACACAAACACACACAAATGCACAAAAATACTGTCATATAGGAACACATTTTCAACACCACCATATCTAAGTATAAACCTAAAGCAGAGTCAGCCCTGCTCTGTTATTAGTCTTGTTTAGAGCATTTTTTTTATTAGAAACGCTTTTCAATTTAGCCTTTGAACAGTCACCAAAGACCTAATGCGGAGTGTGTTGAAATTGTGTGTTGAAACTGCACACACACACACACACTCACACACACACACACATTTAGATGGATACATGCGCGCACACACACGTGCACTCACATGCACAGGCACAAAGAGAGCAGGATTTTATGTAACCATTCAGCCCAACAGGTAATCACAGCTGGCCACATCTGAGCCCCCCATCATGTCGAGAGAGCCGAGCGGCGTGTCCTTTCAACTCCTTTCATAAAAAGTGCGTATCTCGCTGCTTCTCGCAGCTCAGGGGTCAGGTAAACAGCACTTATCATTCCGAGTCGCAGGACCCGTCTCCCATTTTCCCCCCTCCCTCGGCCGTCCATGTAGCCGGCACAGTGTTACCCCACCCCCCTCTCCATAATAGCCCATTGAGAGAAGGACTCCCTACTTTTCTCAGCCATTTGAGGACCACATTAGCTTTCCAGGCTGCTCCATTGGCTTCACAGTACATTTCCCCTCAATCATTTAACACACGATTGCGCCTCGGAGAGAGCTGTCTGCTCAGCCCAGTAATTTGATTTTGAGTGATGTTTGTGTCATTAACCGAGCTTCAAAGTCAGCAACAACAACATATTAATGAGATACACTTAACTTCTCCCGCGAACATGTGGCTAAGACAAAGCTTCCATTAAAGGGGTACTCCAGTCCAAATCTGAAATCGTGGGGGCTCGCACAAGCCTCCGACAGCACTCAAAAGGTCACTGCTTATAAAAAAAAATAATAATAAAGAATGAATAAATAAACACCAGGATATAAATACAAGGAGCTGGTCAAAGGCCTTGCATGGAGTGATTGCAATGACATTCAGATGGAGGCAGTTGGTTCTCCTGCTGCATGTTTGCACGACTGGTGCAGTTTTATAACGCCGCCACCGCTGTTGCAGGCCTCTGTTTGATTTGTTTTTAAATGGAGATGTGAAGCCGCTGACTATGAGCCCAGGTCAGGTTCATGGCAGAGTCACATTTGCCTTCGATGCAGAGCTGGGAGTGTGTGTTTTTTGTTGTTGTTATTGTTGGGGTTTTTTTTTTTTTTTGTGCCTCGATTTGCTTACAGTCATAGAAGACCTTGAGGGTATTTGCGCAGTTAAGAATATTAATATCTTCAGACAGCTGGACCAGGGGACACCCCTGAGCAAAGGTCTAAAGGACAGGAGGACCTTGACGGCCCAGAGAGAGTGTCACTCCGTGTGGAGGCTGCAGTTCACTCAGTTTCCTCCCCAGACTGGCCGCGGACTTCCTGCCCCACTCATGACATAAAACGCAGTTGTCGCCATGGAGAGCAGCTGCAGGATATGCGTGTCGCCATTGGTCGGCCCTGGCAGGCGAGAGAGATGAAAAGATAGAGAGAGAAAGAGAGAGAGAGAGAGAAAGAGTGAGAGAAGGGGGAGAGATATTATCAGACAATATTGCAGTGTAGCTCCAGTTCAGCGCGGGAGAGCGATAAGATGCCTGAGAAGTGTTAATGATGAGGTGACAGTGATGATGTGGCGATATGGATGAGAGGGGAAGCTGTGAGAGGGTACCGTGCGCGAGGTCTCCTCTCAGTCCTGGGAAGGCTGCCAGTGTTATGGCTGTGTGTGTCCACCGGGCGGTCGGGCTCCGGCGTTTGGGTTATTACAGGTAAACCCACTGTTTACCTGCCTCGCCGAGGGCAGTCACCTCCCATCTGTGTTCCCGGTGCGCGCACCTGACACCTGCAATTACCACATGATAGATCAGGAGCCTCTCTCTCCGGCGCGGCACGCTGCACTGCTCACTGGCCTGAGTCACTACAGCCGGATCTGATTAAAAAAATAAATAAATAAAAAAAAAACATCTTTTCAAGAACTACGGAATGCAAATATGAAACAAACAATCTGATAAAGATCCAATGCAAAGTAGCTAAAGGTCTGTTCTTTCCATTTGTTTATTGGCTAGCTATTTATTTTGTTATGGTGCCTCTTCTACCTGACAAGTCAAAATGTATAGCCTTTGCATGTGCTTGTTTAGATACAGCACATAAAAAATGTGAATCACTTTACAAGATTGTGTATTGAGTAGTTCGGCTAATAATGTGTTTTCCGTGTTCAGATATAGGTTTATTTCATTCTGGTTTGCATTAAAATGGACTCTGACATTAAGCTTAAGATAAAACAGTTTTAGCTTAAATCGGTAGTTCCAAAAGAACAGTGTGGTAGTTATTCAAAATAATAAGCTGTAAAAATCACCATAAACTCAACAGATTTTTCTCATTTCATTACAGCCATCAACGGTGGGGAGTTTGGAGTTGATGTCATTTTCATCTCTCCCTATCGGTACATTTCCAGGCTCGGAGTTACACCGTTGTCAGGTTCAACAGTCTTAATGGTTTCTATGGAGACTGTGCGGGCTTCGGTTAAACGAAGCAGGGGAGAGTTGCAGCGAGAAGCTTCAAATCGAAAGTTGCTAACGGCGACCCTCTCAGCGTGAGGCCGGGTCGTTCCGTGCTGCGGCGGGTCTCTGGGCTCAGCAGCACTTAGCAGTGTGTGTGCGCCGAGACTCTCCCGCAAACGCACGCACGGAAGCCGAAATTGTCCCAAAAGAGAAAGGGGCGGGGGGGAGCAACGCCAAGAGCAATAGGAAAGCAATCAGGGCTCAAAATGCTCGGCAGCGGAGGAGAGAGGGAAGATAAACAAGGCAGGGGGTCGTTCCCCTGAAATGAGCTGACAGATGTGGAGAGAGCAGCAACATCCCCCCAATAGGTAATGAATATGCAAATTATCCGTTTATTATGCGAGTATGTAAACGAAACGTGGCAGACGCAAACAGCGCTGGGATTGTGATTCGGAGCCCCATCGTGGTGTCTCCGCAGAGATAGACCTGACACTCAAAGGCTGAGCCCGACAGCGATTCTGACACTCCGCTCTGAAATCACACCACTCTGATCTTTCAGAAACACATAATAATTGTGTATTGTACAAACATTGCAAATCCATCGACGATTAAAAATGGAAATTTTTTTTAGTCTGTGACTTTGCTATCAGGCTCAGGGAAAGTGAGGAAACTGACCAACTTCTTGTCTCCCAGATTGCAAAGGGTGAACGCTCAGTCCAGGGTATCTGACAAACACAAAATCTTATGCAAATAATTAAAAAAAAAATCATTATAAAATAAAAAAATATCATGAACAGCAATGGTTGACTAAGGTTATGTGTTTCTTCTTTTTGTTGGAAGAGTTTTGTGCAAAATCATTCCAATTATTTTGTAAATTAACTTGTGAAACAGAACATTAATGTAATGGAGGCTCATGAAGACAAGAACATCTTGGGAGTGGGGATTTTGAGGACGTAAATGTCAGCGATTACCTGATGACATCACCTGCCCTAATGGCATCGTCATGGCAATGGCATGCCCTTTTATGACCCTTAGAGAGACTTCTATTGACTCGCCTATAAAGTGGGCCGCCACATGGGCAAATATGCCATTTACAGAGAGCATCAATCTGAGTTTCGCGAAAAAACACTCCGGCTAAATGGGAAGTGTAATGACCTCCACCCGGAGAACTTAGGCACCTAGCACAGCACGGCAACAGCTGTGTTCCGTGGATCTCGTCCAAGTGCATAATCCATCTGACAGCCGTACCATGAGGAGGAAACGTTTACCGTGTTTTAATAGCCCGGTGCCAGGCCAAGCCTCACCTTAGCATTGCGCTCCTGTTCTCTAATGGGGTTAGCCCTCTTCTCCTGGATTTCTCACATCACCTGGGCAGATTCACCATGCAGCACCATGTCCAACGTCGGACTCATCAGGGGTGCTTTTTCCACGAACTTCCCCCTCAAAGACCTGTCACTTACTCTACACGTGGAAACCAGAAACATTCACCTCTCTGGGGATGCTGGTGGCTCAACCTGTTAAGGTACTTTAGCAGTGTGTCGATGGGACCCCGTGGTGCTGATATCGAATCTGGACCACTAAGCGTCTTCCTGTGACTCATGTCTGAGCCAGCCCATCTTCTGGTGCAGCGTGAAAAGAAGCAGCAGCTAGCATCACGTGCTTTTGCAGGAGAGCGGGAGAGTGCGCACGCTCGTCCTGCGCTCCCCCGAGCCGACAGCTCAGGTTGTGGCAATCAGTGTAGTTTATGTACACAGCTGAGTATTCCAAAAAACAGGAGGAAAAAGGAGAAGAGTAATGAAGACCCATCCAGCACCACGGCTGTCAATCCACGAAGAGCTTTTTGGAACATTTTCTCAACTCCTACCGGACACACCGAGCAGGGTGAAGAGTTCACGGCGTGTTTATTCTCTTGAATTTCTTTGTCTTTACATGAGAAGACAAAAGGTGAGCAGCCGCGAGCTGGAGCCTAGGGCCCAATATGAACAGGAGAGACGGCGGAGCTTGTGAAATTTTCTCTCTGTGAAGTTTTCTGTGCTAATCAGGGAAGGCAGCTGAGGGTTGTTTAATTGGTCTAACCTGCTTTGTTGAACTGCAGGCCCCAGTGTGGATGATTTGGCTGGCATATCGGATACCCCCCCACCCCCGCCCTCCGCCCGCCACACACACTCTCTCCTCCTCCCCTTCTCTTGTTCTTGTTACTATTTTTACTGTCTTAACAAGGTTTGAGCTCCCCGCAGCAGAGGGCTGGAGATCTGGTCAGAAAAAGCACTCTGGAAAAAAGAAAATCAATGGTGTTCAGGTGGACAGGGAGGAGCAGAGGAACTGGGGGCAGAGAGCATGGGCCCCCCTCCCACGGGCTGGCAGCTACGGCAGAGGTCAGACAACCCTCACACTGTGGACAGGTGAGTAGGCACAGGTGCCCAGTAACACCTGTATAGCCCTGCCCCTGAGGAAAACATAGCCAGGGTAATGCACCGTTTGAGAGGTTGATGGTTCCACACATTCATAAGGTGGAATGTAATAGAATTCCTACTGTAATGAATATTATTAAGTCTTACAAGTATAACATATCTTCTCTTAGTTTAACAACCCAATGCAAGGGTTTTTTATTACAGAAATAATTAGCAAAAGCAAATTATTCTTTTTTTTAAATTTTGTCTCCTTTTGAGTCACAATAAGGTAATTTAAACGTTTTAAGCTGAGACCTATCAACGTGGGAGACAAAAAGATCCATCTGGATATATTTAAAACAATCAATTATTCAATAGTTCATTAAATGAAAACAGGCTACCATTGCCCCTGTCCCAGAATAGAGGAGCAGAATGGCGGGCGCTGAGGGAGAAAGCGCGTGTCATGGAACCAGGGTATCAATATTAATGAATGCGTAGAGATCCACACATGCGACAGATGAGAAAGAGCTCTTATAAAATCTCAGGTCAAGGTTACTGACGGGTCAGTCATAGAATATGACTTCAATCTCTCTCTAACACCGGATAATCTAATAACTCACAACTGCTCGCGCGCCTGGGGAGGACATCGACTTCCACCTCTGCCCTCATTTTTATTACTTATTCGGTGGCTCGGATCTGAATGAAAGGCAATCTCACCTATCAGGTGGTTTCGATCACACCTGTGGGTCTTCTTGTGCGTGCGCGTTTTTTGTGAGCTTGTACGCACAAAGAGGACAACACGCATGTTTTTCGCAAGAATTCCCGCACTGTGGAAACTGTGCTGGTTTCGCCCGTAGCTCCATGTGTATCTGTTTTGGTCTCCCGGTGGGGGCCTGAAGTTTAAAGCCTCTCTGAGGACACATAATGAGGGGGCGGCGTTAGAGCATTTGCACCTACTGACCCGTTGCTGATTACCTGTGAGCGTAGGCTCCCCAGCGCCGAAGATCGCAGCAAGGCAAGGGGGAGACGTCATCCCCACAGGTAATTAATTTTTTCTATACTTCTGTGTCCCGTCGCACAGGGCGACACGTGCACGGCTTTGTGGGATAGTGGAGGCTATTGAATCAGCTCAGTTGGGCATTTGCTGAGTTCCGTTTGCCATACATGTCCCTCATTGTCTTTTTGCAAAGAAAAACACCGCACTATTGACATGCCACCTGCACAAATAGCTTACATCGCTGTCTCTGCCGGCCCAGATGCTGCACCCACACCACCTCACACAGGAAACTGAGGTCAGAGTTTCCATCCCTCAACAGAAGTCCTAAACAGTCTTGAACGCTGTTATTTCTGTTTTCTTTTAACTCTACAAAACTGCTGGAGGCAGAGTTTCTATTGTAGAGCTTAACTTTACAGCAATAATCCCAGGAGAGAAGCGATGTTGAGTATTGTTCCAATTGCATCCAGAGCATGGTGATGTGGCTTTTTTATGCGGTTTTTTTTTTAATTTTGGAAAGGTTTTGCAGTGACCTAGATGAAGATGTATGACTTCAATATAATGAGCGACTTACAGCTTTAAGACTGGAGCCATGTAAATCTGATGTCTGCTCCAACAGGTTTATGAATGGAAAGAAATAGGAGGTATTTTCATGACCGCTCCTATAATTTCTCTCTCAGGAGGAGGTGTGAAAGGTTATCCCCCTCACTGCGGGAAAGACTGGTTTTGTCATCCAGGTATCATCTTTCCTCCTTTGTGTGGAGTCCAGTTATGACAAAGCTCGCCAGTTCTCCAGGTGAGGTCCCGTTTTTCAATCCGACCTCCCGGGCGTATCCAGGTAGAACCACAATAATATTTACAGATAATATTACCATTATTATTATTAATAATAATAATAACAAACATGTACAGTTAAACTTATGTTTACTCATATGTTAAATCCAGTAGTGAGTGAAGCCTCCATATTTTAAATACTGAGTGAGTCCACACTCAAATGCCCAGTGGTTCAGGTGAGGATGTGCATAGCAATACCTGGCTGTAGACCAGCACCAACTGACAACTAATGTCACCCCCACCCCCCATCTTAAAATCTCCCCAAGGGTGTAGGGTTATGGTCCAATGGGAAATGAGCTAGCAGTCTTCGGCTGTAGCTGAGTAACACATCAGAGTGGGCTCCTATGGCCTCTGTGTGCTGTGGAACAGGCTAAATGAACCATTCTGGCAGCCATTGTTGTAACCAAGGCCCAGCTGACTGTTAGAGTCACAATGAATTATGGGAAGATTTTGAGCAATGGTAAACATTACAACTGTGATTTCGGAAGTTTGCCATCTGACTAATTAATTTGACTTTAATCCGAATATTCAGTAACCGACAGGCGGGACGCTGCTACACGTCACCCTCTGTTCACCGGCGGTCTCATGGTTACGGAGAGCTCGGTGAAAAGCAAGAAACAGCTGCCTGGAGTTGAACAAAACAAGCATCGAGGCTGTTGTGAACAAGCCCCACATTTGAATGTCCAGATGGTGTTTATAACAAAGGGAAAAAAGGCTGCGCGTTTTGGATCCAGGTTTAATTACTTCGCACTAAACAATTTTCCTTGTTGCAGACACAAAACAGTGATGTGTTACGAGGGCATTTTGCTGAACGGTGCACAGCCTTTAGCAATTAATTGGGGTCCATGCGCAGAGGTGGTGTCTGCTCCGCATTACGGCCCAGGTTCGGATACTGCGTGTCTCTGTGGAGCTCATCGCAGTGCCAGGTGTAAAAACACAGGAGAAAGAGCCTGGCAAAGGAGGACCTTGCTGCTCTCTATTTTATTCCCCTCGCTGCTGGAAACCCTTTTGTTTGTCTCCTCTGATTACAAGGCTACAGCACAAAAGGGGTCAGTAATCAGTCGCCTTTGGCGTCGAGGAGGAGCAGCGAGCGTGTTGCACTGGACTTCGCCGAACACTGACTCAACAGTGTGCCAGCGCTCACGCGCGCGCTCTCAGAAACATCAGAACTCCGTAGAAAAAAATCCCCGGCACTGAAATCAAGCGCTTATATCAGGCGGTTGTCGCCTTCGGTTATCCCGTGCTGCGTTTACGAGGCGCCCTTATCCAAAGCGGAAGCAGAATTAAAAAGGACGGAAAAGGACAAAGAGCAATACTATCAGGGCCCGTGCTTTGATAGCTGCTCCTCTGCACAAGATATGGATAAGATATGTTACCCTATTTTAGGGGTTCCATGGGAGCCAAATGATGGCTCATTTTGATAAGATCTGTCGTAAGTTATTTGGCTTATTTCTAATCCTTTTTATTGTCAGTTTCCAGGCACAAAATACACAGATATTTTAAATAATACTGTAGATATAAACAATGTTTAAATACTTTTTGAAATGCAGCCAATCTTCAAACCAGTGTAAGCTATTCTAAAAATAAACTGCATTAAACAACAAAATTGAAAACTATATCCTTTGATTAAAAAGCAAGGTTAAAGAGTACTGCCAGCACACACTGACTTTGTCAGCGGTTTGTACTGTGTTGTAGATTTAGGCACTCTTCTGGGTAATGGTGTAATTAGACTAGGTGTGTTTGGGTGTGGTCTTCCTTTCAGTCCTACCTAATGCATCTAATGAGGGCATTAGGTAACACCCCCTTCTGCTTTCTGTCATTAGTCTGGTGAGAACATGGTGATTTGGGTCTTAGCTTTGGCTTGTGAAAAGAAGTTGCTCATTTGGAAGGATGGAGGTTTGGTAGTCTGTTATGTACTGGCTTCCTCTGTCCTTGTCTTTCATTTGCACAGTCTTCCCTTTGAATGAGAATTCTGTATTAACTTCTTTAATTTACACATCCAGACTTAAGTTCTGCCAGTTTTTATGCTGTTTACTTCCTGCTCTCCTTTCTCCATTTCTTCTCTACTTGACTATAAATTTAATAAACTTGTGGTCGGACCAACTGTTTGTGGCGACTGTGTGCTGCTTTGGTTCATCATCATAATAAAGTTTCTTGATATGTGTGTGTCAGGAAAGTGATTAATTGCATATTGGAGTGTTGTCTGTGAGTATGAGGACCAAATCTGGAAAGTGATTTTACCTCATTTTGAAATATGCCCTGAATTTTTATGGTCTTCCTAAATAATAGATCCAGACAGGAGATTGGGTCGTAACAAAAATTAAAATATTTGACTGATATGATAAACTGCGGTACATTTACAGTTGAAATATGATAGGGCTCTCCATTTAAATTTCCTGTTGTAATGAATTCAGTCATACTCTCCGTTCTTGGTTTAGCGGTGAGGTGGTAAGGAAGTTGGCATGGTTACCCTAGGAACATAAATGCTATTGACCTGAGCAGCAGCGCAGGAGAGATTTTTGAAGTGGAGGGGGGCAAACTGTGAGCAAAAAGTCTCAACTTTTAAACTTATACAATATATTTTTTTTCTCAAAAGTGGGGGGGACGGATCGGGGTCCCTATGAAACTGGGGGGACGTATCCCCCCCGTCCCCCCCACCATTTGCGCCGATGGACCAGAGTGTCACTATTGGAATTAAAACAAATTCTCTCACAAAATATATTTATACCGTTGGACTGCCCATTGCAGTTGTGTACTGTATCTGTCTTATATCTTTCACTGGCTTTCAGAAGCAGTCAATACATCTCTGTGCACCAGTGAAAAGAACCTCTGATTCACATCAGCTCTTAAAGACATTACACAAGAGCGCATGAACCAAATTAGGAACCACAGGGAACCCATTTACACACTCAGACACAAGCTGCAGATGTCATATGCCGCTGGCTGTGGAGGACAAAATGTCCTCCCTCCTGGACAACATGCAAAGCAACTCCCACCGCTGGCCAGTGACCGCAGCACAGGGAAAACATTGCTCTTTAGCCAGTCAATAGTCTCCAATCCACCTGACGATCAGAGATCTGTCATACTTGTGTGTGTTGTTATCATGGTCTGCTGTTCTACTCACTGTACCTTTTCTGTCCAAATGTGAGGGTTAAAAAAATATGAAAAAAAACACTGTAAGCTGAAGATTTAGGCCACACTCGCACATTGTTGTAAGAGCCTGCAGTGGAATGGCAGCCGATGGAGTCGCACGAGAATTATCTCTGACCGAATTGCCTCTAATTTGTCGATTTAAACCCAAGGCTTTGTACTGAGACAAATGCATTTTCAAGGGCAATGTGGCTAACAGAATGCATGTCAACAGAATACACTCTGCTTTATCTCTAAATAGTGGTCTAATTTTGGCACGGATGAAATAAATAAATATAAATAGATACGTTCCGCGTGAGCCCAGAGCAGCCTGTGGTTAGAGGCCTAAGGCTGTACCAGTCCTGTGTCTCACCCCTTCAAACGCAGAGCGCCATAGTCACACAGAATGCTGGGAACCCTGCTGAGGGCGCCCTGGTCAGAAGCGAACTGTCTCACTGCGCGACAGGAGTGACTGACGGAGGGATCGGCTCTAATTAAATTTATCATTTACGGCTGGGGGACAGGAAGCCTCGGTGAACGTCCCGCTGCACGGCGCATCGGGGGCATAACGCAGCTGGTTAATACGAGTTGATGCGTACTTTCTGCCAAAGCAACACTCTCACCCCGCCCCCCCCCCCCGTCCTTCACTAAATATCTGTGTTTACATAATATACAAATATCTCCGGAATGTCTACAGCCGGGGTATTTTAAAATTTGAATACCTCACTCTCCATTCTGCGCTCAGAGGCCCGTCTACTTGAGACTGACCCCGTAGCAAGGCCTGCTCACCCACACAAATATTCACCTTGTTATCCAAACCCACGCGGTAATCTAGATGTGAAATGACACAAAGCAATGCTGGATGGGCTCATAACTCATGAAGTATAGCTGTTGTCTTTCAGACGGTGAGGGCTCTCAGGCTCCTCATGGCATGCTTTATGAACAGCGTGTGGCAGTTTGACTGATAAACAGGGTGTGAGTCTGCGCAGTATTCTGGCTTCTGCCTCGCACGATGCATGCAACAGACTATATACCACACATCAAATGAAGGCTTGTCAGATGAGCGAGAGAGAATCCTTTTCTGCGTAGCTGACCCAGGCTAATTTAATGTCCAGGGTTTGAAGGTAGCCCCCCAGTATCCTGTGCGAAACCAGGCAACTGAGATGGCATCTTCGGCACTCAAGACGGATATCTTCTAATCTAAAGTTTGTAATTCTAAGAGACTCCCATTATCAAAGCATTTATAAATATTTCGCATACCAACAAAATTACTTTTGAAATATTGAAAGGAGGACAGATCCATCATATTACCCTGAAACCATTTTTTTGATTAGCTTATAAAAACTGTAAAGTTTGCCTTCACTTTTATCCACTCAAATACATATTCATGTAATTTCCATGCTGTGCTTTGGCCAAAAAAAATCCCCATTGGAGCTTAGGTGAGTGTAAATGAATTTTTTCCACATATATACAAATGCACAAACATAAAATATAAATGTGTTTATCAAATGCAGCTCACAACAAAAACATGTAGCATGTTGTGTATTAAAAGAATTACAATGATAGAATATGCAGGAGTAATGATCAAAAAGTAGTCTCGATAGAATAAAATCCCCAGTATTTTATAGCGGGAGTGAGAATAAGGGTGGATCACGCTGAGCAAGCATGAGAGCTCGAGACAAACAACTGTAAAGTAGGTTTATTAGCCGCAGGAAGGGAGCTTTAAACACTTAAATAATGAAAAACATAATTTACTGGGCTAGAAAAACTGGGATCAATCGTTACCACGCTGATGGTTGTGTGTGAATGCCCGCTCGCCCTGAGAACACCCAGGGAACGGACATAGACAGCAGCAGGACACATGCTAGAGCAGCGTGCTGGAGAAACCGACATTAACACTCGAGGAGAACCATTTAAACCCGGCAGCATGGAGAACTGAGAATCTGGATATAAAACCCCAAGGGACAGATTTCACTTTAAGTGGAGCTGAATCTTAAAACAATGTGAAACTATAGGGTTGTGCATAAGGTCTTTAGAAAAAGGGGGGTTTTTATCACTCTGTATCTCTGTGGTTATACAACAGAACTGAAATTAGAATTCAACTGAATTTTCACAGCTCCGGGTTAACTCTATGATGATCGTGTCACTGAGTCCTTCTCTATCAATCTCTATCAGTCTTAAGCCACTTTTAATTTCCTCTTAAGGGTGCTTAGCTCAACTATTTTTGGTCAGTCTAAAAACTGCTTTCCCACATAGGTCCACATGCATGGGCATCCGTTCGTTTTGAAAAGTGCTGGGGACAACGACGGGTTCAACTAACTTAAAGGCTTTCAAAAAATGGTGGGGACGAAACGGGCCACGACAAAATTGGTGGGGACATGTCACCAGTGTCCCCAGCGAAAATGACGCCTATGGTCACATGACTTTAAGACCACAAACACAACTGAATGCAGCTGAATATATGTAATTCGACTGGTCCTGATATACTTTTTTTTTTTACAGCAACTACAATTTAATGAAAATCTTCTGATAAAACTGGTTAACAATTTGCTAATCAGTCAGGCTTGGCAGACCGACATCGTCTGAATAGGTGACTAAATGTAACTGTGACTGGCAGTCTCTCAAAATGCTCAACATTTTCCTATCTTATAAAATGCAGTAATCCTGAATAAAAATGAAGGATTTTCTTTTTGTTCAGCCATGAGGCCATGTTCGCAGCTAAATGCGATGCTGACCTATCAAATCCATTGAGTTGAGTATATTTCTTCGGCTGTGCTGTGTTCAGCTGGCTTTACAGTCCATTGAAGTACGGAACATTTATCACACAACCAGTACTCCACTTGTCCTTTTAAATTCCCCTGTCCTCCCCGTGCTGCTTTCAGCCAGTTTATCACACCGGTCACAATTATGAGCCAGACTTAAATCCCTGATTTTGTCCATTTAAATTCAATTTTCATACCGCAGGCTCTATCAAGATCACAGTAAGTGATATTAAATGGACTTCACTTGAGCTTAGGTTTGTCTCATGGGTGTACATTTTAGCTGAAAATGTAAAAAAAAAAAAAAATTAAATCAATTTTTATTGCCATCAGCACCAGTGTCCAATTCTTCAAAGCTGGCTGACTGATGGGTTCTGATTTGGGGTTTAATACCTAAGAGCGTTTCTGGCTGAAATAGACAGAACCAGAGTCTGCCCGCAGTTGCACTGGTCGGGTTGATGTGATAGAAGGCGCGCAGGTTTGACCACAGAGGGACTCTCAGATACGCGCAGAGAAAGGGGGCCATGAGGCAGAGGACTGACCTCGTGGAAAATGTAAGCTCATTCGCTCAGGTCTGATGATTCAGCAGGCTCGTAAACCGTTGATCTGTTCGCCAGATAGTTCCTTTCCAAGCAAAATCGTGCGTCCAGTCAGGAAACTAATTTTTGATTGAATTTATTCCAGTGGGGCAGAACATCAATTCAATTTAAGGGCGTTAATAGCATTATTTTCCTTTCACCTCTGCATGTCACTCGTAGTCCGTCTGACCCGACTTTAAAGCAACTAGCTGCTATGGACACTGACTATATTAGATTTGTACAGACGTTCTGTATTTAATCACACCATCTGATTCAAATACACTTTTACAGCGAGTTTTTCACGCGTTCTTGTCTGGGTAAATTAAGAGAACCAAATTTACAGTATGCTACTTAGCCACACGGGGGCTCTGTGTTTTCTCCTCCAGTCTCTCTCCTCTTTGCTATCCCTCGCCAGCCACCACCTCCACGATCTCCCCCCTCTCGTAACGCAGAGAGCCTCAAAGCCGACTGTCTGCATCTCGCTGCCTCAGTGTGAAGATGGTTGGCGGTTCGTGCGCTCGCAGGTTGGCTCGCCGCTCACGGTCCGCCTTGATAGCGGCTCTTACTGTATTACTGGTGCAGACACTCATAGTATGGAACTTCAGTAGCCTGGACTCGGGCGAAGAAAGGGAAAACGGCGGCTCTAACGTTAGAGAAAAGAGAGACAGGATCGGTGGCAACAAAGCCGGCAGCGAGTATCTGAAAAGCGGGCTCCAAGAGCAACATCTTCTGCCTCCTCTCGGAAAGGGAACCGTTCGACATAAACAACAACCGGTAAGGCAGCAACATTAGCTACTGTATACCTCAGTCTTTCAATGCACAAGGTGTTCCAGATAGTGTGGGGCCCTGCGTGATTAACAGAGGACGTTGACATAGGTTTCATTGGGTCTTTTTTGCCCTCGTCGTTTTTGGTGCATCTCATTCCCCATAGTGACTGAATGAATCAGTGGTCGCAGCTAGGTTGCTATCTGCCAATTAAAATCAGTGTCCCTTTTCAATTTACAAAATTAAACATTTATCTCGTTATGCGCGAAGGTAGGGATAGCTAGCTCGCTAGCTGAGGAACGATGCGCTGTTACAGGGACTGCGTTGACTGAAACAATTTCACGACTAATTCTCGAGATGACTGCAATTGATGCGCGTTTGAATGGATGCGTTTGTCTGCTGCGTTTGAATTGTTGGAGACATGGATGTCATCCTAATAGGACCAGTTGAGAACAATTTGAATGAATACATGGCTTTTAATACAGATGTTTAAATTGCAATTCTGACCATTTAAAACATAAATTTAGGTAAATACCCCGAACAAAAACTCAGAGATAGGCAGGGCAACGTTGTCCGTTATCTGAGAGCTGCGTTTTGTAATGAGCTGGCCAAATTTGTGGTGTGACATGCGGGTTGATGGATGTCATGATAGGTCAGATGAAATTGCAAGCCACGATGTACTGTTTCTCAGTGAAATAAATGCGCTATACAACTATTATTTAGTGACCACATTGAAATCGAGTAGCTCTCTTTGTGAGGGATCGATCAGACGAGAAGACAGCAACTTTGCTAGTTTGCTCAAAAGCTTGTGGGCACAGAGCTCTTACGAAGACTTCCCTTGAAGGAGACCGAATGTTGGACAGGAAAGCCACGTATACTGGCGCTTATACAGTGGCATAGTGAACGGGTCGAATTTCAGTTATCGATGGCCAGTGTTGTAAAAGTAGTTTTTTTTTTTATATAAGAATTCACCAGCTGAACGTATTACACTAAAACACCAATGTTGACAAATAATTCTTCCTTTGTTTAAACAAAAGGTTCTCGGATTTTTTAAGCGGTAGGGTAAGTTTTATTCATTTTGTTTCTACAGCATTTATCCAGTTTATGCCATAACTGGTTTAAATCCGATATCCTGCACGATTTGTGATGGATGAACAAATTTCATGGAAATGCTTGTGTTCGAGCTGAATGGTCAATTGCTTATCTTAAAATGCTTTTATTTCTCTTCTTATTTGCCATTTTCCTGTTTTGACCAAACTTAATTCAGCTTTAGTATTTTGTCTACAAATAAACAATACTAACAGCAATAACAATAATAATAATGATAATAATAATAATAATATAAATAATAGCAACAGTAATAATAATTACTATTATTATTATTACTGTTGTTTGTTGCATTTCTGTATTTAGTTGTAAAGTGCTGCATAGTAAGCAGACCCAGCCTTTTGTAGTACCCATTCGGAGGTTAGGCAATGGGGTGTAATTACAGGACCCATGTAGTGACCCCATGTTGTGCATTTCATCGCAAGACCTGCTCCGTGAAATCAGCGAAATCCAGTGGGAATACAGCAACCGAAGAAAACTACATAATTAGCCCAAGCAGTGGGTTAGTCTCTACAAAGCTTGCACCAGGTTAGGCGGGACTCAGACTCAGGAAAACGCTTGCTTTGCTTTAGGGCAGCTCCTGCAGTTGGGAGCGTTGAGCATTCACATTTTTTTCTCCCTGTCTCTCCCTTTCTTCTCTCTCTCTCTCTCTCTCTCTCTCTCACTCCCAGCCCATGCATGCACAGGCTGAGTCCTGTTGCTGAGTGATTGCAGGTTTCCATGCTTTTGTGTGTCAGTTGCTAACAGTGACAGGGACTCCTCGGTGATGTGACTGAGTTGGCATGGCCCTGCCAGGACTGGGGCAGGTTTACCTGTGCCATTGTTCCTAGAGTCGCAGCTGCATTACGGCCAGGTGCCAGGTATCCGCAAGCTGCCACTTATCGTCATGGAGACAACAGGGTTGTGGCGCTGTAGTATTATGTAGCCCATTGTTTGGACAATTGTCACTTGTGCGACAGCGGGTCATTGGATAGAGTGTGGATTTCACCGGCAGGGCGGATCGGTGTATTAAGGGACAAATGACAAGTGAACAGTTTCTCTAAATCTGGTTTGGTTGAATTTGGTTTCTAATTAATTTTTTAAATGTCTGTTGTGTGATTTGGTACAACAAAGACTGGACAACATTTCCTGTTACACATGGAAAAATACATGTCGTCTTCTATATAATTTCGTCTGATACTTCAGATTTACTTAATGGCTGGTGATTGTACACATACTGTTAGCTGTTCTTAACTGCTTCAGTGTCCTCTCAACAGAAGTCTTTCATTGCTGAGTTATTTGTCTGGGTTTCTGCTTCTTGGTTTGTCATTAACAGTGTTTTTTTATCTTACGTTGTTCAAGCGGAAGAACTGTCGATCTGGTACTTCACACATTCTTTGGGTATTCATGTAGGGCAGGTTTTAGAGTAGATTTTTTTATTTTATTGAGGCAGCATGCTGAGCACTTTCTAACCCATTTACTACCTTGCATTCATTTCAGTCTTACTCCATTTACCACAGCGCATTCATTTCAGTCTTATTCATTCTGTCTGTCTTTAAGGCTGCTCATTTGTACAGTGCCCATGGTGCTCTTTTAACCTTGATTTTTTTTTATTATGTGGTAACATCTGTGTAAACAAAATCAAAGATATTTCATGGACAGTCCCGGGTTAGATGTGTCTGTTTGGCAAAAATAATATACATTAATTTCCCAGCGGTGTCGGTGAAGGAATCGTGGTCGTAGTCAGCCGGTCCAAGGTGTTTTTGTCGCCCCTAATCGCCCGATAGCGCTTCGGTGGCGCGGCGGGCTGAATTAATTGGGAAGGTCAGGGGGAGGGCGGCAGGCGGAGGAATTGAAAGGATCTGGGAGCTGCTGCCTCCCGGGAGGCCTGTCTGCCTGGCTTCGGTCAGGGGTACGTTTCCCTCTGGTCCGGGGTCCGAAATCAGCTGTGACAGACAGCCTTCCACGCGTCCCCTCTGTCAGTATCGCTTCCCGGCAGGACAACAATGACTCCCGGAGAACCGCTTCTTAGAGAATGACATATCGGAGCCGGTGACCTTTTCCCAGGCTTACATAAGTCGTAATGCGTGCGGTATGTGGTGCCTTTGCAGTTGTGATGTTGGCCGTCCTCCCTGTCTGTCTCTCATTCTGTCGTCGTCTCACTCGCTCGTTGCCTTTGTGTGGGGTGGGGTGGGGTGGGTGTACAAACCCGGAGCCTTCGGCTGAACGATTACTCCAACCCTGCTTTCTCTCGCCCTCTCATTTCAATCGTGCCGGAGGATCCTCGAGGTGGTTAGTCTTAGCAGCGGAGCCTAAGGTTGCACGTGTGACATAGGTGATGAAGAAGCCTGTCTGTTCGAAAGTGGACGGAGAGGAGGGCGAGTGAAGAACCGCTAACAGAGACTGAGAGCGTTTGCGTCTCAGAGTCTCGTGGGTGGATGCACAAACCGATGCCTTCAATAAAGCGCGACCGCTGGTCGCGCTTGGTCTGACCGCACCGCAAGTGTTAGCACTGATTGCCTTTACACTTTAGACACGCCTCTCTTTGAATCACGACCCAACTTGTCCACATCATGCCCCTGCATTTATCCATCAAACGTCCCAACGTTCTGAGCGTGCAGTTATGTAGGCCATAGAAAATACCGATTCTGCCAGCGTTCAGAAGTAATTAACTGCCAGAATTTCAGCCACACTGTGAACATATCACTGGATATGAAGGTTATAAGAAAAAAAAATTTATAAGACAATTTTTTTTCTAAGGAAATGCAGGTATACTCAGGTCCATACACCCCAGTATTTTTCTCAAGCCCACCCCCCCCCCACTCCCCCATCCCCCACAAATCTGCCGTGACGGTGCGGGCTTGTGAAATCGCTCCGAGGGCTCGGCCCCACTGTTATTAAAATGAGAGGAATTCCAGGTTCTGTCTGCGTTTCGTTGATAAGGTGCCTATCACCGTGTCATGGCTGCGAGGCTAGCCGCCACGCCGTCCACCTGCAGTTGCGAAGACTGGAAGCACGCGATAGGACTGATGCCAGGGGGACATTCCCGCACCTCCATTTCTGTACCTGTGTGCAGAATTTCAGCACAGAAAGAGGGGCGGAGAGGAGCCTCCGCCCCTCCTGGCTCCCTCCGTCTGCTGGGCTCATTTTCAGGCTGTTTGGGGCCGTTTCTGCCCCTCTTGCGCAACGGCCATAAACACCAGTGTGGACCCCAGCTGTGCAGAGAGTTGCTGTGTGGGGAACAGAGTTGGGGGGTAAACTCTTTCCAAAGTCAAGTCAAATCAGTAAATGATTTACAAATTGAATTCGCATTCAGCAAAATCCACATAGAACATTGTGGGCGTTTTTTTGTACTGTGTAAATTGGATTCCATTTAATTTGCATAACTGGCTGAAGGGAAATGGACTTGATCCCAGCCCAGGTGGGGACCTTTAGATGGACAGGTTGACCCCAGCCCTGGTGTAGGGGTTTAGCTGGGTGCCCACGAGGGTGGGCCAGAAGGGACTGAGTTGTTTTGGGTGGTAGTTGCAGAACTGGCGGTTGCCTCAAATTATTCCCCACCCCAAAAAAGTTTGCCTGTCCTTGATTTTTATTGGTAACAAATCTACTGGTATAAACTGAGGTGGAAGCAAGCAAGCAAGCAGCCTAAATGTTACCGGTGGTAGTTAGGTTAGACTGTTGTACAGGATATGAGACAGGGGTTGCTGTAATGTTATTTTTTCCCCCCCGTCAGTGTCCTGTCATTCCCAAGGCGATGGTGTAGATCTCCAGGTGCATGCTGGGTTAAGTTTTTCCAAGCCACAGAAGTGCAGGCTTAGCCCCTGAGTCAGTGTGTGTGCTGGAAACCCTGATTCTGGAGATATGCTCCCATGTGCACACGTGTGGGACAGCTCTCCCTCCTCCGTTACATGCACATCCTTTACCCACGCGAGCATCCTGTCATTACCGCCAGACAGGCGTCACGCTTCGCTCGGAACACCTGTTCCTTGTATATTTTTTCCTTCTTTATCTGTGTGTGTGTGTGGGGGTGTAGTTAACGTCTTTCCTCCTGATTCTGTGCCTGTCTGTGTGGGTATAACAGCAGTCCGCACGGATTCCTTTAACGCAAACAGTGAGGGATACGCATGGTCGTTCTATACGCGCACAATGTGACATGACTGATGGCGACGTACCCAAACCGTAGTGTTCTTTGACTTACGAAGGGGTTACATTCCAAAAAACCCATCTTAAGTGGAAAATATCCAAGTCGAAAATGCAGTTAATACACCAAATACTCGTAACCTACTGAACTTCATAGCCTCACCTAGCCTACCATAAACGTGCTTAGAACACTGACATTAGCCTACAGTTGGGCAAGACCATTAACCCAAAGCCCATTTTATTGTAAAGTGTTGAATGTCTCATGTGATTTATTGAATACCGTACTGAAAGTGAGGCTATCGCACCAACGTGAAGTCGTAAAATCATGAGTCGGACCACAGTAGCCCAGGGACCGTCTGTACTATGAGTGTGTTACTGGTGACCGGGCGGCGCAGGAGGAGGTGTGGGGGGGGGGTGTTTGTAGGTGTCAGAGGGGCCTCGGGGGCAGCATTGGAGCAGTGATGAGGGGCGTTCTCCTGACGCTGCCCCCCCCCCCCCCCATGTTACTGTCCCGCCGTCATCGCGCGACGGTCCTCCGACGGCAGGGCTGAATCACGGCAGTCGGCTCTGATCTCTGTGCTGACTCATGCGGTCTGCCTCAGTGCCGGAGCCCCCCCTTCCCCCACAGTCTGAGCACTGGGGTCAGCGCAGACCACATGGCACATACCCACATGGCTGTGTGTGTGTGTGTGTGTGTGTGTGACTGTGACTGTGTCTATGTGTGTGACTGTGACTATGTTTATGTGTTCATGTGTCTGTGACTGTGTGTGTGTTTGTGTGTGTGTGTGTGTGCACGCACATGAGTTTCTGTGAGTGTCTGTGTGTGTCAGTGTGTGCGTGTGTGTGTATGTGTGTATATGTATGTATGTATTTGTGTGTGTCTCTGTGTGTGCCTGCATGTGTATGTGCATGCATGTGTTTCTGTGATTGTGTGCGTGTGTGTGTGTGTGTGTGTGTGCGTGCGTGTGTGTTTCTGTGCTGGTGTGTGTGCGTGTGTGTATGTGAACATGAGAGACAGCGTCTGCTGTCAGTAATTGTCTGTGTCCTCACCCTGCTGGCTGCTGTCATCTTATGAAACCAAGAAAGACAGATAAGAGTGAGCTGACCTAACTTGCTTCTTTTGATAAATAAATAAATAAATTAAAAGGACGCGTCCGGAGCAAATGCTGATTTGTAGTTACTGCCGTTCCCCCCACCCCCACCCCCAAAATCTCATAAGGAGGAAATTGAACTCTTCCATCTTGATTTGTCGTCCAGAATAATCTGATAAATAACCGGCAGGTATTGATTCATTTTCTTTGTAAGAAAAAATAAAAATTCACACAACATAATTCTCCTGTGTACCTGGGAGCCTCCTGCTCGTGCGTGATAAAGCTGTCCGCGGCGGGCAGCCCGCTGGTGGAGGGTTTGGCATGAGCGCTTGTCTTTGGGGAGGTCCTTACGCAAGCGCAGTTTACCCGGATGGGACGAGGGCAGCCTGAACCGCGGGGCTCGGCCTGAGGCTTTGCCGATGCTGTCGGCGCATCGAATGCAGCTTGGAACATGTGCCGCAGCCTGGCGCTCGCTGTCACGTGTGGCCCTCTGCAGCCGCTATTGCTGGGGCCTAGGGCAGCGTTTCACTATGTGCAGAGGATTTTTTACATGATTTTGGTTTTCACCCCTCAGTGGGGCAGCACACACCCCTGTTGCCTGGTGAACACTGGCTCTCAGGTAGACTAAATGTGCATTCATCTTTCTGGGAGGCAAAAGAAAAGGATACTGGTAAAATTTCGAAGAAAATTAGTCACCATTTTTGTTGTAAAGCTCCCTAAATGACTATCTCTTGCAAATTCACCATAATCTTCTCTTCCAAATGCAGTGTTACGAATTACAGTTAGTGTATATTATGACTGGTGCCTCTGCATAAAGTGTGTTTGGAATAGGTGCTCATAGCTAAAGGTAATCCATGAGGCCATTTTAAATTTCAGTAATGAACCCATATTATTAATGTTAGTGTAATGTTGATACAGTTCACTTTATTAGCAGAAATTACCCGTTAGTGTTTACTGACTACGTAGGCTCCTTATTTAGCCTAACAGGTAAATGAAGGCATATCCACAGAGGGGGAAAAAATAGAAACATTTGACATATTTCATTATGAGCTTGCCTCCCTGTTGCTCATTAGCCAGGAGAAACAATATCTCAAAATAATTCATCACGGCAGTTTTATCCCATCATTATATCCTCTCTGTGTTTAATCCCCAGCTTGTGTTTATCATAATTCACTATTGTTTACCCTGATAATAAAATAAACTCTGAGGTTACAGATTTTTTTAATCTGTAACCTCAGTTGCTCTATGAAATATGCTGAAATGCGGTGTGGCGGGTGCCGTAAGTGACGGTAGATTTCCCCTGATAAACGCTGGTTTGTTACTGCATTTATAAGGTAGAGTAATTGTATCGCTATTGAAAGGAATAAAAGCCCAGTTTCCAGCTAAATTCAGTTGACGTTTCGGCACTTCGAAATGAAATATATTTTACCTTTAAAGAAAATGATCTTTAATCTCAGAAAGTGAGAAGCATTTATTTTCTTTTTGACCCAGCAGAACCATCTCACCAGCACCTCTCTGACCAGAAATGAAATGCAGAAATTAGCAGGAATGAGGCATTGTTATCATAAAAACAATAATTGTGTTCATTTCTGTTGCGATGAGGATTTCGCAGCCATGGTGCATATCATGTTCGGCCACATATCTGTGCTCTCGGCTCACACTGGCGGTTTGGCATCTGGCATGAAGAATTGTAGGTAGCCCAGGTCTGGCACTGCGTCTCACATCATAATACATAATCAGATAGATGCACTAATAACCTCACACTCTGCAAGTTGCCCTGGATCAGATTAGCGCCTGCTAAATGATTGCACTCTAATGTAATGTAAAGCAGTCATTTGCCTGTAGCCCGAGTGAGTCTGGCATGCCTATGCAGACAGCACCCTACACAGAAACTGTAAACAGGAAGTGCCTGTACCAAACCATTCTACAACCGCAAACATGAACATCGAAGATGAAAAGTCTGAGCAAACATCTGAAGCAAGCCTTTGGTGAACACTTGCTTTCTTTTCTTAAGTTTCTCTTTTGTTGTGCTCTAACAGTCAGTGTTACAGAAATGATAGTATTAAAAAGCATATATATATATCATGGCCTATATCAGTATCAGGGCAAGCCATATGGATATCATGACAATACTTTAATTACATTTTAATAAGGCTGTATTAGCCGTCCCTAGGCCTCGCTGGGTGTGCGTGATGGATTGCCTGATTTAGACCCAGGTGCAGCAGGGAGAGGGAGAGACTGTGGGTCAAAGGTCATTCCTCCAGGTGAGAAAATCATCTCATGACCTTCAGTTTTAGGCTGAGCTCTCCCTGGACACTGATAATGAAAGTGCGCCGCATGTGCGTAGCTCTCGCCAGTGAAAGTAGCTTACTGTAGGCCAGTGTTTGTTTCTGTCACAGCTTTGAGGTCTGGAGAAATAACATGTGAATGTGTCTGGGTTGACATGGGAAGTGGAAAGAGGATGTTAGAATTTCACACACTCCACGGCCATTTGTCTGCAACGAAAGCACCAGTCTGCCGTGATTGCAGAACGACAAATATTTTTAACCTTCATAACCCTGTTTAATTTATGTTACCGCATACCACTGCAGTTATCTGGAAAGCTATGTGTATTCTTTATTATCAAACGTTCATTAGGAGGAAATCCTTTATGGATTAAAGTAATGGCTACTCATTAAAAACCCCAGCAAATGGCAGCAATCCTGCTTTTATTATTTACTCGTTATTTTTTTGGATGCAAGCTAGTTTTAGTGTCATAGCTCAAGACAAAAGAAGTGAGTAACAATGAGTTAATATAATAATGACACAAGTTCACCCTTCACTATAAGAAGCTCTGGATCATTTTGAATTAAGTTGCTCCCTAAATAATCAATTGTAATGCACCCATTTTAAAGCCACACACAATTTAAATGCAATTAAGTTGTATGTATGTATGTATGTATATAATATGTAGAACCAAGGTTTTATATGTTTACATGTCAAAACATTCAGAGTGTGCAGGCAGAAAGCATCACCTTTGGACCGGTGTCCATCAGATGAATCGATACCGATGGGAATGTTGGCTGATGGGAATTATCTCGATTATTATTTAGTCAGGCTGTCACTTTATGCTTTATCTGTAAACTATATTGAGAATGTGCTATTTAAAATGTTTGCCACCTCTGTGCTGATCGTCTCAGGACTCATAGGAAGGTTTTTACAAAGGCCCTGCATGTGAAGCATGAAGAACCTCTTTACCATACATTAACACATTCTGTAGTTACCCTTTATTTTAATGTCGAACAGTCGCTGTTAAACACTGCTTTCCTAAACCGCTGATTGTCTCTATTACAGATTGCAGAAAAACAGGTCTATATGAAAATCAGTCTATGTTTAGTTGCGAAATGCAGACACAAATCTAAAATCACTTGTTTCAAATGGGAATTTGGTTATGAAACAAAAGCTGGGACACGGTGCCTAATTTCATTATTTTGCCATTTTCTACTTGTATTTTCTAATGCTAGTTTAATTTTCTCAGTTTAATACATCTAAACTAATTAACTAAACTGATTTCCACATTTCAACATTCCTTGACATGGAAGAGGAAAATTGAAGCAAATGATAACAGAAGAAAATAATACATAAACTACATGTAATTATAATTATGTGTAACTCTACCTAAACTGATTTGCACATTGCAAAAATTAATTGTTTCTTAATATGCCAAAGGAAAATGGAAGCAAGCAGTAACAAGAGAATACAATATAAATTATATGTAATTATAATTATACTGAAACTACTACAATTACTGAAATGATAAATATTGATTTCATTTGGGACGTAATTCATTAGGCCAGAATTGATATATAATTAACTCCAAACCGGCGAGTGGGAGCCTGGAACACGCGCGCTGCCATTATCTTTGGGTTTTTTTCCGTTGTATTTTTCTGTACCTCTCATTCATTCAACATTATATAACATATCAATTTCTCTTTGTGCTCATGAACAGAATTAAAACTAGGGGCAGTAAGGTTCATATCGTTTTTCCTTTGGCGTGTTTTTTTTTTCCCTATGGTTTTTATCTAGCGAGCTTCTCAGCATGGTCCCCGTCAGTGTTATTTTTTGGGGAGCGGTTGGACTGCCTTCGGCTAAGCCTGATACGGCTACTGGCGCGTTTTTTTGCTTTTCTAATACCAATCGTGTCAGGGCCCAGAAATTCATAAATTATACATTTATTCTATAATCTATAGGTGCCTGGACAAAAAAATGATCAATGTTTAATATGGAATATGTCCTGGGTTTCACATGCCCTGCATATTGTAGCTGCCTCACATTTCTGTAGTAATTATCAGAAAGTCTGGCTGCAGGTTCGGAGAGGGTTCCTGTCTCTGTCTGTGTGGCTGCTGCTGTCGAAGCAAGCCGCTGCTAACTGAAGGATCGGCTCTGCTGAAGTGAAAATAGCCAGACCCTGAAATCTGCTGTGTGTGGACTATAGGTAACTTGGCAGTGAAATTGTAAAGGAAAACATACTATTTCACCTACAGTGACAGCTGGGCTCTGATAATGTTCTGTGTAAGTGGGACACTTCACAAGTCTTTCGCCTCCAGGAGAAAATACTTTTCCCCTGAACCGTTCGAGACATGTGTGATTTACATCGTAGCGTATACTGCACTTGTCCATGGCAAGCCTTTATAATAAGTAGAAATAGCTGGGTCACATGGTTTGGCGGCCATATTGTTTGTTACATAATTATTTAAATACCTCTTCAGTCAGCTGTAGACTGCTTTAAATATGATTTAATCTTTACGTTAAAACCCATCAGCATTATTTTGAGCATAAATGCTTTTTGTGCTGCAGCAGACTGTATCCAGTATGTCCTTTACTTGCAGTAGGCCCTAAAAGAATGCTTTAATAGTTGCTGTCTTTAGCCTGTCGTCTCCCAGGCGTTGGGTTGAGATCTGCTTGTGGGTTTATGGAGTAGTTGAGCCGGACCAAATGGCGATAACTCGGAAAGTAATTAAAATTTTTCCCAATCACTCCCGTCAAATTAACCGCTACACCTGGTGCCGTAACATGCAGCTGTTTTGACAGTTTTAATAAGCGGTGGGTCACGTAAAATGCACTCGCTCAGCGATTTCATTCACAAAGAGGGGGAAGGTCTGTGGGCTGTGCAGGTCCTGCTGTTGCTCTTGTTGTTTCTGTATAGTCCTCTGTGGGGGTTTTGGTGTGGGGTTTTGTTGTGTTGAGGGTACAGGGTATGGGTCAGAGCCCATTTAAAGGTGTTGCCGTGGGAGCAGTCCGTGCTGTCTGCACAGGACAGCTGTCCGTCTGTCCTGCTCTCTGCTCATTGGCCTATGTAGAGCAGCTGGGGGGAGGGTCAATGGCACAGCAAACTGGAAAAAGTGCAGAATTTCCCCCTCCTCGCCCCTCCCTGCCTGCCCCCCCACTGACCTTCAGTGTCAACTTCACGGGCCAGCTTCAGACCCTCTACCCACTAAAAGTCTGCTGTGTCTACAGCAAACATTATGGGGGCCGGCCTGTGTGTGTGTGTGTGTGTGTGTGTGTGCGTGCGTGTTTCAGTGTGCACACTGAAAGCGGGTGTGTGTGTGTGTGTGCATGTTTCAGTGAGCACACTGAAAGCGGGTGTGTGTGTGTTTAGAGGTCTCGCCCTGGGGTCAGGGAAGCGTCTCGGCGCAGCCGTTCAGCGTGTGCTTGGTGTGAGCGTCCGGCGTCGGGTTTCTGCGCTGCTGCAGGCCGGATGAATGCGGGGATGAGGAGGAATGAGGGCCTCACAGTGATTAATACTGCTACTCAGAGTCATTATGGCTCCATTAACACACTGTCAGCTTTACTCCCCAATCAGGGCTGCGCAGTTCCTATGGCACAGCGAGAGGAGACCGGCCTCATACTATCCTGAAAGTAAATATAGAATAATTAAGATATGGGGAGAAATATCCATTGTTTGTCGTGGGTTTGATAAGGAACTTGTTCATTTAAAATTGAACTGGAAAAAGGAGGAGGAATGGGCAGGAATGGGTTGAATGGTCATAAATTGAACAGAATTGAGCGCTGTCCTGTGCAAGGAAATTACAGAGGAGCCGTTGAGTCCTGAAGAGAGCTGGTGTGGAATGAAGCCGGTGATGTTAGATTGAGATCGCTTCCATCCAGCGCCTGACAGAGCCCCGCCAGAGACTCGCCCGTCACTCTCGTCAGTTCCTGGTTTTTTTTTTTTTTTCCCCCCGCACTCGCGACTGGAAACCGGGCCGCGTGTGAGGCGCTGTCAGCCCACCGGCGAGGCTGATGTCCAGCTGCGCAAATGGGCTTTATTGTTTTCTGGGCCGGTCAGTTTGCGGTGACCGCAAAGATAAACACGCACTGGGTCCCCAGGGAGGCCGGGCCTCTGCAGAGGGCCGGATTAGTTCTCCTGTCGAGGTCATCCCCTCTTCCCCAGGCCCATTAGCAGAGGCGAGCGCAACCCAGACACTGATTCAGAGCCAGAGATTCAGATTCAGAGTCAGAGATTCAGATTCAGAGTCAGAGATTCAGATTCAAACTTGGACTCTGACTCCGATTCGGACTCTGATTCTGATTCTGGCTGTTATTCACTATTACACTAGACTATTACACTCGGATTTTTATTGTCCTCACTAATGAGGAAATTTATTTCCACAGTTCAGGATCAAAACAGAAACACACAGAGACAAAAAAAAAAAAAAACATAAACACAAATCGTTCTCGGCACGAGTTCGGCTGTGACACCACAGCTAGCGGTCTTTTGGTGTTTGACACTTGTGCGTGTCTGTCATTGCCCCCGCTCAGCTCCTGGACTGCGCGTTATGCAACCTGCCAGCGCCAGGACGGTTTAATCCGTTAAATAAATCGACACAGGCTCAGATAATGGAGCACAGCTCCGCAGCGAGCAGAAGTTAATTACCAACATGCCAATATCATAGGAGTGATTTGTTGCTACATCCAGATTATAAATGTAATTTGAAACTCATAATCCCATAATCCTGTGCGTTACCAGTAATCTCATAGGTAAGGAGTTTACCCCAGTGACTGGTGCTGACAGGTTTGCCGTAGTAACTGAGTTACTGGCACTGTAAATATTCTTTATAGTGGAGCTGCACTCTCTTTAACAGTACAGGTATGTGTTACCAGCCATTTCGGCTCTGCTCCAGACAGCAGCAAGTCCCAAAATGTCAAAAGGGAGAATCGTATATCAAGTTACACATTGTCTGTTGAGCCGGTTAGTTCCATTAAGTTAAAGGTATTATTTTTCCTTGTTAAATAATTGAATCATCGTTAAATATTTAATGTCGTTTGAATGATAGATTTAATTTAAGATACAAAAATAAAATTGCGTGTGTTGAAGTAGAGGCTGCGTTGTTTTTTTGGACAGCTGGTGGATGGTCAGCTTAGTGAGAATGATTTGACTGTTGGTTTAAGAATTCTGAGCTTGTGTCACTTAGCAACTGTCATGGTCCTGATTTCTGGATTACATCACTCTAACCTGGTTAAACAAGTTTTCCTCCAAACAGGAAAGGAATTTAAAGCTTCTTCTTTTTTTCTTTTTTTCTTCTTGTGCTCCAGATAAAACAAGGTTGCATTTATCTTTGTCCTTGCTATTTAAATAAGCAAGACGGGAACTGAGCTGTGTTGGCGGGCAGGGCCTTGAGTGTTGTCGGGCGAAAGATCCCAAGAATAGACCTCCATACCTCCCGCCCCTCGGCCGAACATGTCCAGCTCCTGTAATGCATGTGAAGGACGGCGGACTCACCTGGAGCAGCACATGTGGGAATCCCAGCAGGCCCTGTTTCCAGGGTAACCATAGTGTACCGCCATTGTCTCTCCGTAGAAGTAAAAGATGGATGGATGGGATGGGAGGGTTGCTATGTTTCGCCATCCGCTCTTTCAAAGGTCAACCGTGCTAACGTTACCCACGTTTGCAGCAGAACCGGCAGGAACACTGCTTCTTCCTTTCCCCCGTCATCCATGTTAGAGAGTAAAAGTATGAAAAAACATATCAACAAAATGCAAAGAAACGGAGTTCCATTTTAAACAGGCTGCTTTTATGGCCTCTGTTTAAGTCTGGTCTTTAAACGAAAACATGTGACTTTTTTCCAGCTTATTCCCCATCCAGATAGATTTGTCTTCCCTCTCTCTCTTTTTTTCTTCTTTTCCCCCCAAGAAGTCAGTGGGGAGGCAGTGAAGAATGTGAATATATAGTGCCTTACACAGAACCCCCCCACCCCAGATGGGTCGTCAGTGCCCTTAGCGCTCCGTGCTAGGTTATGCTAACAGCTCCCGCTCCATCTCGGACGCGGAATGATGGATGGCGAGATTCTCTTGTGAGAATCCGCGGCCCGACCAGCAATCCATCCTTTGGGCATAACTCCATTTTTATATATGTATATACATACACCCCCCCCCCCACTCCCACGGTATTCTGATCTCATGGAGTTTTCTGGAGGAGGGGGCGCACGCATAGGGAAGATGATGGATTGCTGTTTTGGGGGCAGATGAGGAGGGCCAGACGGGTCGGGACGGTCCTCTTGGACGCGGATGTCCGCCGAAGGCCTGGGCTCCGCCCGGCCCTGGGAAACAGACGGGAACGGCAGTCGCCCCGGGGGGAGCCAGGTTCTCTGTTTCCACAGCGGGGGTGGAGGGGCTGGGCGGGTAAATGGAAATTGTCTGGAGATGTTGTCTCTATTGGTGATTAAGAGCACAGTGACATGCAGCAGGGGGAGAAAGCTGTACTTTTTTTTTATTTTTTTTTTTTATCCGTAAATCCGACATGCACTCAAATCCCAGGCGTAATCCCTCCAATCCCATGGGTTTTGAGGCTACTTAGCGGCAGCGCTAGCGAGTCGCGCTCTGACTCTGACTCCCGCGCTCTGACCCTTTGATGGCAAACGGCGCAGCTGGGGGCGTGGCCGGGGTAATGGCGAGATGGGGGGTCAGGCGCAGGCTGTGTTTTGGGTGAAGAAGGCCGGGTGGGGGCAGGGGGCAGAGGGAGGGGTGAATTAGGTGGGACAGGCAAACAACGCTTGTTTATGACATGTCTGTGTTCGCACTGCCTTCCAGCCCAATCCCAAGCTGGTGGCTTAGCGATGTTAAAATGTAATCTCCGGTATCGTTCTGCTGCGACACAGCGACACATAATCCTATATGTTTCAATAGACGCATGAGTAATGTGTGTTTTTATGTCATAATCCCCGGCGTTGTGGTGTGCTGTTCGCACTGTGTGGTGTCTAATGATGTCGTGTTTTTAGTGGAGAGGCACAGTGGGCTTCGCCGTGTGTGTGTGTGTGTGGGGGCGGTTAGCTTAAGCTCTCAGCTGCAGACTATCCCGTGACCAACGCGTTGTTTTTGAGATGGAGCTCATTAAGCATGCACGGCGGGAGCGGGGGGGGCGGGCGGGCTGGGGGGCTACGGCGGGGGGGTCTGGGGGACAAGGTCAGTGACACTTTTCTCTCTGACCTAGAGGAGATGAGGTGAAGGGCCAGTGGTCATTGATGGACTTAGAGCTCCGGCGTTAGTCCCTTAGGGTTAATCTCACACACACACACAGACACACACACACAGACAAAATACCCACGCACACATACTTAAACACATAGATACATCATACACTAACAGAAGCAAAACGCCACACATACATGCACATATACACCACACATACATACACACAATGGACTCATACACGCACAACTCACTCACACTTGCTCTAATTCAGGGGCAGCATTCATTTTTATTGAAAGACACAACAGCGTAGAGGCACCATTTTAGAACTTTGAAGGAATGCCACACCTTCATCAGCCCGGCGCAGAGAAAAGAGCCGCTCTTCCTCCAGGGCGATGCGTTCCTGGAGGCCGAGCTTTGCCCTCCAGGGCCAGAAGCAGATGGGCGAATGGAAGCCCCGCTAAGTGAACCTGTCTCTTCCACTCAGCTTTCTCCCCCTCCTCAAATCCAGGTAATTCTTCCCTCGTCCTTTTGAAGTTCAGGTAGGGGGTTTTTTTTGTCCCATGATGCAATGTGGCTGGATGGTCCTCCACGGAGAAATGGCTGATAAATCGGCACTCAACCAGCAGCCCCGCGGAGGTTGGCTCTTCTGAAATCACACGGTAACTGAGCAACACAACAATTATACCAAGTTATTTATTTATTTATTTATCAATCTATTTATTTATTTACTCGTTTTATTACAAGTGAATCATCATGCTTGCATCGCATGGTAATCTAGCAACACAATAATGATACAAATTTATTTATTTATTCCTTTATTTATTCAGTTGTTCATTCAGTCACTCACTCACCCATGTCTGTATTTATATGCCCATCTATTCAGTCTTTTGTAGTATTTTATGAGGAGGGGATTGTCGTGGTTTTGTTGTGCGGTGTTACGGGCCTGCCTGAGGCCTTTGCTCACATGGGCCTCTGCTGGACTAACTGAGGTTGTAAAGAGATTTAAGCTCAGATAGAGGGGGAGAGAAAGGGATGAGAAAGGGAGAAGGTATGAAGCGGCGCCTGGAAGAGGCCGGTGACGGGCCTCAAACGTGGGCCGAGAGCAGAGCGCGCTGTCTCAAACCCGTCATTATCAGTGTAAAATAAGACTCTGAATTACACCTTCACCAGACAGGCAGTTAGGGGGCACGTGAAACGCATTCGGTCTGTGTGAGCAGGGGAACACGTGCACATGTGTGTGCTAATACGCACAGGCACACGCATGTGCACAGTAACACACACACCTATAACATATGCACATGTGCTAACAGACACACGCATACCTTATGTACATACACATACACACACATATGTTAGGTATAGTCATTCTGAAGCAGCTTATATGAATATACACCTTATGTACATACACACAAACACACACATGTTCTTACACTCACACACACACACACGTATATCTTATTTGCATGAACACACAGACACACTCACATCCAAACGCTCACTTTCACACACTCTCTCGCTTACACAAACACACATACGCATGCACGCACACACACATCTCATGCACATGCACTCACACCCACACACACACCACACACACACTCACACACACACACTTGTGATTTACAATGAGGGGCTCTGTGTCTTTCTTGAATATGCTGAAAAGACTCCATTGAGACGAGTGGAGCTGGTGAGAAAGAGGGAGAGAGAGACTGCCAAATCTGTGGCAAGGAGGCCCAGTGTGAGAGGCTGGGGAGGAACGGGGGTGGGGGGGGGGGGTTTGGGGGCGTGCTCATGAGCTTTAACTGTTCCCAGGAGAGCACCAAACCCAAGCTACAGAGTTATGGAGAATCATTGACGGGTTATTGGTTGCAGTGCTGCATGTGCAACAGCGCACCGTAAGGCTTTAAACAATGCCCGATATTGTTTCTCTTTCTCTTGCTGCGGCTAGCCAAACGCTCCGTCAGGGGTATAACCAGCGAGCTTTTCTGCTCATGCCGTCTTCTGTGCTTCTCTCGCACTGTTATGTTCTGTATTGGATTTCAAATCCAGAGGGGACAGTGTTCTTGCGTATTGGCTTCCGGGTTGTTTTAAAAGCAATCCCTAAATGGAGAACAGAGGCGTTTTAGGACCTCACAACATCGTACCATCGCAAGAGCATTGTGAATTTCATGCTCCTTTTTTTTAAAAAAAATTCTTTTGTGTGTTCTGTGGGGATACTTAACTGTGTATGACGCAAAACCTTCTTAGAGAAGAGTGGAGAACTCAATCGGTCGGACGCAGCTCACGGTGTTGAAGAAGCACTCTACTTTAAGCCCACATGTGCTGTCCTGTATGCATTTAAAAAGAGTGAGAGGGAGAGAGAAAATGAGTTCATTGGCTTAAAATAGAAGGCTGGTCATGTTTCCGAGGTAGTGTGGTGTAAATGAGTGTTTGTCAGTTGGGTGCACTGTAACAGAAGCCATCAGAATGCAGGGTGTGCTGAAGGAGGCCAGCGAAAAGCCTCCGTAATTGTCTCGTCCGCTGCGGGTGACTCACTCGCTGATCCTCATGCCATTTGAGGCCTTTTTGTCTCCCTTAGCCTTTGTTCTCCTTCGGGCCTAGCGGGTCATGCATCGCGTTACCGCGCGCGATTGTTCTTTCAATCGCCTGGTGTTGGGGGGGGAGCGGGATCGAATCTTTGGGATTGTTGATAGAGTTGAAGATAGTTCCTTCAGCTGTTTGCATGAATCTGTGCTTGATCCCGTCAAAAAGTGATTAATGATTCGGTCTCTCTCCCCCTCTTCCCAAAAGCCCGAAGACCATCGACTTGTTTTGGTCGATTAACTGTGTTGGTTGTTTAACGGGACAGGAAGTGACCTCCCTCTGGATGCCATGTGCGGGGTCTTTGGTGTTGAGTTGCAGCATGTTTGCCCTCCTGACCCTAAATAACGGGTGAGCGCTGTAAGCTAAGTTCAGTAGGCAGGAGGATTTCCTCTGCCGTTTGAAGTGGCATGCTTTTGCCCAAAACATTTTAGTTAAATGCAAAAAAAATGCTTTCCTTCTGTCTGTGTCGTATAATCTTTTATAAGATAACTAGCTTTTAAATGCTAAGAGGTTACAGGTGATTTACACCACGCTGAATGCTAAAGAGGAAAAACAAGGACGATTATGATAATATCCATAATTGTCGTCGTCGCTAATGCTCTTCCTGTTGCCTTTGATCTGGGGAGCCCCCTGTGAGCTGCAGAGTGACAGCCATTAGTCTTAATTGGCTGCAGTTTCCATTTGTTGCAGGTATTTATGACTGGCGGTCGGGCCACCTATAAAAGCACAGCTCAGTCCCGCTGTGCGTTTTTCGCTGGCTGAGGATTTTCCACTCCCATGTAAAACCGCTGTATTCAGAAGACATTTACCTGCGGTACAGTATAAAGGTTTGTGAGCTGCGCTCGAGTCCCCGGGGTTGCAGGTTCAATTCCCTGGCAGGGTGCTGCTGCTGTACCCTCGAACAAGGATACTTTGCCTAAAATTGTTTCATTGAATATGCAGCTGTGTAAATAGACGGAGTGTAAGCCACTCTAAATGAGAACAACTGCTAAACAGCTGTAATGTAAGGTAACCTCCACCGCACATGAAAAAGGCGTGACACGGCAGAACTCTTTCCAACTCTCTCCAGGGCTCTTGCTGCAGTTCAAGGTGGTCCTGCGGTAGTTTTTTTTTGTGCGGCTATCCACCGTGCCACTACAACTAGGTCTGGCCTTCCCTCTGTCCAGCCGGCCCCTCTCTTCCCGCTCCCCCTCCTCCCCCACACCCCCCGCTGTCCCAGGAGCCCCGGCTCAGCTGCAAGTGGCCGTGAGACTGATTCGCTGACAAATCGATGCTGTTGGGCTGGCTAACTGCTCCCGGCGGAGCCAGGTTGACATGGGCGGAATACAGAGAGCGGAGAGTGGCTGCCGCAGTAAGGCCAGCGCCGGCCCACAGTTGTGAGCGGATCAGACCTCGAACCAACCCCACCCCCGAGCCAGGATTATCCCTGCCCATTACTGCGCATTAGCCCACACACATATGTGGATCTGGACGCACGCGTGGTCGGCCCACAGGTTCCTGAAGATAATTCCTGGTGACATCTGCATGGGAGATCTGGTGAAAGAAGAAAATAGATAAATAAATAAGTATAGGAGAATAGATCTGGAAAGCTGTTTTGAAACTCGTCAAGCAGTCAGGTTGGCGTTACAGTTTCTTCGATCGGACCAGCAAAAGGAGTGTTTTATGCTCTCACACTTCAGGGTTGCGGTGTTCTCCCAGGGACCGCGTGGTCCCCAGCCCGCTGAATGTTTGATAAGTAAAACCCGGGCCTGGGCGAAGGATGGTCGTGTGTTCACCGAACCCGAAGGAGACCCACCGCCAGTCAGGAGGCCAGGGTGAGCTTGTCGGCCTCCGGTCCAATCTGCTTCTCAGGTCTGGGCTTTCAAAGGCATACCCCAGGGAGAGCCACATGGACCACGGAGATCAGCATCTGTGCCCAAAACAGGAAGTGCAGATGGGCTGGGGTCTAGGAGCTTCCTCCATTTGTGGAGCGCAACATTTGAGTGAAACACCCCTCCCCTCCCCTCCCCCGCCCGCTCTGTTATGTGTAGTTTCTGAGCTCTTAGTGGAAGTGTTGATGCAGCCTCCCAGCTGACCCCGGCACTATGAACTCTGTGTTAGGCATCGGAGTTTCCATTCTGTAATCCACTGGCTCCGGATGGATGAGCTTTCATTGATGAGAAAGATCCCGCAATCTAACAATCAAACACACATCACTGATCATGAAGATCTCTCAATCGAGGACATGTATGTACATACACACACACCCATGCACACACCACACACGCACGCATGTACACACACATATACACGCATGTACACCTCTAGATTTTTATTGTAATTATTCCACCCTTTTTTTTTCCCCTCATGTAACTTTTGTCTTCAAATCTATTTATTAATTTAAAAGCCTACATGGGGAGGGGGTCGCAAATTAGCTTCAGCTAGAAACCCACATGCAGTACATCTGTTTCATATTCTTATGCTGTAACAGCATCCACTTCCATTGTCCCTGATAAATAAACAACTAAAATAAAAAAATGTAAAAACCCGTTGAGTCCCATGATGGGCCGCCCCTCCTCAGTGGATCTGGAGTCCCCCATCAAGCCCCCAAGCCTCGAGCCCCTGCTGCCCCAATCAGCCCTCCTCCCCCTCATGACACAGTCACCCCAGCTTTTTAATCCCCCCTCTTATTCTGAGCTGGTAATTTCATATTTAATACTTTTCGTATGATAATAACAATAATAGAAGTGGAACTTTGCAATTGCGGTACTCCACATCATGGTCTTGTTTCAAATTAAAATGAATCCATGGCCATCCCTTGTAACTAGATATTTGAGCTCTGATAGCTGACTCTACTCATCTCCTCCTCTGTTTTTTTTTTTTTTTTTTGCCTCGTCTGCTTGTGATTTAATTACTTTTAGTGCCGATTAGGGGTTGTGAACGCTGACAGCGCTCGGAAGCTTGTCTTTTGAAAAAGAAGGCTGGAGATGATGAAAGAGAGGGTGACCCTGCAGGGTTTCGAGTGTTCTGTGGGGCTCTGCGTGCAAACGCTGGACTGTGCTGAGATTGGGAACTCCTGCTAGCTTGTTCTGTGGAAGCCGATTATCTAGAATTTTTCAGAGTTCGGCCCGGGCTGGGTTTCTCAGCTCTGCCATTGGCAACAGCCAGAGTTCTGGATGGGGCAGCGTGTGCTGAGAACCGCTTAAATGACACAGTTGGAAAGTATGAGAGAGGGAGTCCACTCGCTCGCTCGGGTTTGCGGTGGACGTGATCTGTTCGCTCGGTGGAAATATAGCGTTGCATCCGATGTGAAAGTGGCAGGCGGAGCAGGAGTGAGCGAGAGAGAGAGAAAAAGAGAGAAAGGAGAAGCTGCACTAAACCGGGCAGCTCGTGGGAGCAGGAGCAGAGCAGAACAGAGCGGGCCTACCTCACACAGAGGAAACCCAGCCAGCCGTTTTCCGTCTTGCCACATTTCTGCACCAAAAACAGGAAGTGCAAGAAGCGGCGGTGTCTAACAGCTTCCTCCTCCGTCTGTGGAGCACTGTAGAGGAACCATGGGGCTCCCCCACCCCCCTTCCTTTTTTTACATTTCTGAGCACTCAGTGGAAGTGTTGATCCCACGCCCCCAGCTGAGCCCCGAGCAGTGGACTCT
>CM040748.1:2532500-2540000 GCA_022829145.1 Albula goreensis | reverse complement strand
ATGAATGCGGCTCTTCCACTTCTCTTACTTCATTTCAAGGGGAAGGAGAGATATTAGCAAAACAAAAGAAAAAAGTTGAACTGTTTGCTGCTCGTTGGAAAACAAATATATTCAGACATGTCCAGCTGACTGATGTGGCCTCTCCGAAGCCGATTAGGGGAGAGGTATCGTGTGATGTTGTGTCAGAATGGTCCCGCTGGTGGAGGCCTGTGTCGTTCAGGGGGCGACCTTTGACCCCTTCCCATCGGCCCCAGGGCCATCACCACCACACCACCATGAGAGCCTGACGCACCAATTTAGTCCCGTCCCACTGACACCCCCCCCACCCCAAAGTCTCAGGTCTACTTAACAAAATGCACACACACATGTGAATGGTGTGGACAGTCATGCAGACTCAGTCATGCAGACTGTGCCACAGTTACAGTTGTTTTATATGAGGTGGCCTGACCTTTTACCCAGTGAGTACAGAATAGAACGATTCACCAAAAGGCAATCATTACCACCGTTCTCAAAAAAAAAATGTCTTATAAAATCTTATGATGTGGACAAAACTATTAGAGTGACAACCCAGTTTAGCAGTGGTGTACATCATTAAACACATGTGTTGTTAAACATGAGTTTATGTATTGCCTATTAATTGAGTTTGTGTATTGACTAGTATTAATTTACATATTTAAAAATATTTATGACATATATTATTAATGTAAGTTAATTGACTGGCACTGTATAATGTTAAAGGAAAAAGAAAATTTTAGCGATGTTTTATTCTTTTGACGTTCTGTGACAGTGAAGCCGTTGAGACAGGAGTGTTGAACTTCGCACTTGTGCTATATTAAAGGTCAGCCGGCTAACCCCGGGTCGGCCCGCATTCCTCCCGATTGATGGGAAGTGGAGAAACCCCCCAATGCTGGTGGGGAGAAAATGCTATAGCTGCTCTGCCACTCGAAGTGCCTAGTTCTGCTGTGCAAAGACGGATAACATCTTCACCTCTTTGTGTGCCAGGGTTGCTGGGAAGTGGCAAGAGTGTGTGGAGATATGGAGGCCTCAGGCCCCACCTGACGAGATGCAATAGTTTAGCGAGGAAGAGGCAGGAAATCCACCTGCGCTGTCCCTGCAGACAGAGTGTTACGCCAGACCAGCTAATAACTGCTATGCTAGCATGAGGAACTGAAGCTTTCGTTTTACTGCAGTGCTAACACAAGGCACTGAAGATTTCATTTTACTGCAATGCTAGCATGAGGTATTGAAGCTTTTAGTATTATTGCTATGCTAGCATGAGGTATTGAATCTTTTTTATTATTGCTATGCTAGCATGAGTTATTGAAGCTTTCCTTTTACTGCTATGCTAACATGAAGTATTGAAGCTTTCGGTTTACTGCAATGCTAGCATGAAGTATTGAAGCTTTCCTTTTACTGCTATGCTAGCATGAGGTATTGAAGCTTTTAGTGTTATTGCTATGCTAGCATGAGGAATTGAAGCTTCCGTATTACTGCTATACTAGCATGATCTATGGAAGATTTTTGTATTACTGCTGTGCTAGCATGAGGTATTGAAGCTTTCCTTTTATTGCTATGCTAGCATGATGTATTGAAGCTTTCCTTTTACTGCTATGCTAGCATGAGGTTTTGAAGCTTTCCTTTTACTGCTATGCTAGCATGAGGTATTGAAGCTTGCCTTTCACTGCTATGCTACCATGTGGTATTGAAGCTTGCCTTTCACTGCTATGCTAGCTCAAGGAACTTAAGATTTTTTTGCCTGATAAGGTAGCACAGGATACCAAAGCTTTTGTTTTGTTGTGTCCTGATAGTTCAAAATGTGATTGAACCACGAAGACCAGGCTTCATTGAGACTTCAGCTCGGTGTTTTAGGTAAAATATTGAAATATTGAGATATATATTGTATATCGCCATTTTGAAAAAATATGGAGATATTGTTTTTAAACCCTAATATCATGTCATGCTCCTCAGCGTATGAAATAAATCTGGTAAAATCTGACCTGAATCCAAATATGCAGCAGGAACAGGGTCTTGGGTCTGGGACTTACCCATACCGGTAATGTCACATTTTTTTTCGAGCACAATAGCAACTATCATCGGCATGCAGCACTGGGTTTCTTGTCATCATTTTTCCGCTTAGACATATTTCACACAGTAGCACACCTCTAAACTTCAGAGGCCATGTGAAATGGTTCCGGGGTTGGGGGCGTGGTTATTGGGGGAGAGAAACATCACTCGCACCTATAAGATGTTGGGCGATTTACTGATAAAAATCACATTGCTTACATTTCCACTCCTAGCCATTATGATGGTGTGTGTTTATCTGTTATATGGGAGCTGAATGGCCCCTTCCCTGATTGGCTGCCATAGTCACATTGAATATGTAATGAGTTTTTTTTCAGAATAGCACTCTGAGAATGTTTATATTTCTGGTATGGCTGTAACAGCCAGCCCTAGGGCAGCTACAGGAAATGGGTGCCGAGAGGGAGACGAGAACAAGAGGGCATCGTTCAGTCTGCGGGCCTCGATATCCCGTTTCCGTTTTCGCTGCCCTCGAGCTGATGTCACCTCCCTGAGAAGACGCCGAATGACTGCGCGTTTGCCATTAAGCGCTCGCTAAAAGGCTCGCAGCGGAGAGCGCTGGGAGCAGAAGCTCTGCTTATTTGTGTTGGTTTTGGAGGAGGGCTTCTTAGAGCCTGTGTGTGATCGCAGGAGTGTTTGGCTTGGATGACTTTCCGGAGCCGTTTCTGACGGATTTATGGCAAGGGAAACAAAAACGGGCTGCAACGAAAACGGCACACAAATCTCTTTATGTGTGTGGGGGGGGGGGGTTTCAATGCGACATTGTATGTAAACGATGTCTGTGTGGGCATGTGTGTTTGTGTATGCACATATGTGAACATGCATATGTGTATGCATGTGTGTGTATGTGAGTATGCGTGTGTATACATGTGGGTGGTGTGTGCATATGAGTGTGTGTGTGTGTGTTTGCAGACTGTGTATTTGTGTGTATATTTGTGTGTGTGCATAGAGTGTGTGTATGTGTGTAGGTATATGCGTATGAGTGTATGTGTGTGTGTGTGTGTGTGTGGAGGTATATGCGTATGAGTGTGTATGCGTGTGTGTGTGTGTGTGTGTTGTGTAGGTGTATGCGTATGAGTGTGTATGTGTGTGTGGGGGGGCACCCATCGGAATGCGGCACTGTGTTCTCCAGCGTGTCACTGGCTCATCAGTCTGAGCGCTCAGCTCGTTCTCCGCATCACCAGACCTGTCAGAAACCCGCGCGCGGGATGACAGCAGAGGACGGCGACTGACAGCTCTGATCAGCAGCTGTCACAACCGTGGGGGTCGGGGGTCATGAGAACAGCTCATACAAGGGGAGCTTTGCTCATACACAGGGACATGGATGCCAGATAAGCACTGTGTATGTGTGTGTGTGTGTGTGTGTGTGTGTGTGTGTGTCACCATGCCACTACTGTGTGTTCTTGGTGAAACTGATTAACGTTCAGGCTACTGACGTTCCCTGCATCATTTCATCCACTCACCACCGTCCACATTCTCCTTAAAAACAAACAGAAAACAATGAATCCAAAAAAATGAATAAAAACATGTCTTTTTAAAGCCACCCTTCCTTTAAGTGTTACTGCCGTTTGGCCTGTTTGGGCCCTGTTTAATTAGGGCTGAGAGTGACGGCGTGAGCAGACTTCGGCCAGGGAGATAACCTTCTTTTCATTAGCCAAATGCAGAGTTCCCACACTGGGAGCCGCAGAGCGAGGGGGGGGGGGGTCACACACAGACCCAGCTCCCTGCCTCTACTCCTCCCTGATCTCTACCGCGCTCTCCGCAGACAGTAACTAATGGCCAGGCCGCACACATTTACTATGGGCAGATGCGCATTCATCCTTTTTTCGCATCATTACTTTTATTTACTTATTTCGGTGTGTCTAAAGCAATTTGGGGGCGGGAAGAAAAAAGATTTTTGATTAATTACGGCTATTCGAGCAAGACGTTCGCTATAGACTTGCATTTGTCTTTGTTTTTGTTTTTTTTTTTTTTTTTTCTGGGGATTGTTGAACAGCTGCCCAGTCTGTCGAGGTGATCCGGAGAAAAGGGTACGAGAGACGGGGTAGGGTGTGGAACGGCGATGGTTCTTTCTCTTGGCAGGGAGATTAGGATTCTGTCTGTAGTGGGTTGGGGAGCCCCCTTTGAGAAGCGGGGGGTGATCCTCCCACATCGTGGCGACCTGTGAGGGGTGGGGGGTCACCGCTTGGTCAGGCCCGTCCACGCTCTGTCACACGGGGGCCAGGAATGCCAGCAATGCCCTCTGTTTCAGTGGAGAGCTGACATCATGCCAGGCTGTGTTTTCCCACCACTTCTTTCAGGAGGGCTTATTCAGCCAGCCGCTACCCTCCCCCTCCCTGCCCCCCTTGCTGGCCCCCCATCTGCCTTTGTGTGGCAGGGGGCTCCCAAACCCCCCTCCTCCCCCCCCTTTTAGCGCCTCTAATTCTCTGGTCCCTCCTCCTCCACCAGCCGAAGTCCAACAGAATGGCTGAGGTAGGCCCAGCTTGTGCACGCGGCCATCTTTGCTGGTGTGATGTCTCCATTACTGCCCCTGGCCCCATCCCCAATCGTCTCAGTCTTGATTGGGTCTGATTACGGAGCAGCAACGGCTTCAGAGGGGCCTTGATTAGGCAGGAAGCCGCGAGCCTCACGACACAGCTCCGGACCCAGAGCGGTCGGGGGGGGAGCTGTCCAATCAGGCAGGCAGGGAGAGAGAGTGCACCAACAGGTGCCAGGAAGAAGTTGCAAGCTCCATGCGGCACGATCCCAGCCCTGTCGCAGTCCTCACACGAACCCGGGCTTCCCTCCACCTGCAGCCCGCTAAACGTGGGCCAATTGATGGTTTGATGTCCTTGCATGTCGGCCTGACCGTCTTGTGCTGCTGGTGTAATTTTCTTCCAGGGAGCTGGTGGAGGCTCCGCGGAAAACCTGCCCGGAATGAGTAAGAGGGGCTTCTGGCTCGCAGAGCCGTGGAACGCATAAAATGAGCCACCTAATTCAAAAATCCGCTGTCTCCTTCAGGGGACAGAAATGGGTTTATTCTGCGTTTTGTCGTGCTGTGGAAGCTGTTTACAGCTCTCTCTCCCCAGCCCTGTCGGTGTAATGAGCAGCGGACTCGGATAGCGGATGGCGGGCAGATTAAAGTGAGTCGTCACAGAGGACACCGAAAAAGCAAAGCATGTCTCCGTGGGGCCGTGTGCTGCTGTCTCTGTAACGCAATGCCTGCCTCTGTGAGGCTACCCGCATGCCGAGGCTGCGCTGCATCTGTGACCCCACCCACACCCCCCCCCCCCGCAATGCGCGAGGCTACCTGCGCGCAATGCCTGTGCGAGCGAGCTAGCGCAACCCGAGGCTACCCGCGCGCCGCTGCGTCTCTGTGACCCCACCCACACCCCCACCCCCCGAGCGAGCTAGCGCAATGCCTCCGTGAGGCTACCCGCGCGCCACTGCGTCTCTGTGACCCCACCCCCACCCCCACCCCGAGCGAGCTAGCGCAATGCCTCCGTGAGGCTACCCGCGCGCCGCTGCGTCTCTGTGACCCCACCCACACCCCCACCCCCATCCCGTAGGGTGCGTGACGGAGATCGGTGGGAACACCGACACAAACAATGCCCTGACATCACTGTGGACTGGAAGAAAACATTTTTAACCAGAGCCTTACAGGCATGTGGGTGGAGTGGGTGGAGCAGGGAGTGTGTGTGTGATGTGTGTGTGTGTGTTGAAGGCAGCAGTAAAATCCATAGCAGAGTGCGAGAGAACAGCGACTCATCACTGTGCTATCGATCATAGAGGAGTGCACAGAGGAGCATTTGAGGGAGAAACGGCTGAAAGAGGCTAAACTCCCGGTGCTGCCTGCTCCCTTCCTCACCCCTCCCCCCCTTCCCGACGGCCTCGGAGCAGGTCCGTCTCGACTGGCAGCATTTTGGGGTGCAATGGGCCACCTGGTCCACCGAGAGATGTGGGTAGGGACGCGAGAGGGCACGGGTGTCAGAACAGGTGAGATCACCGGACCACCTGGCAGCCGACTCGGCACCACTGCTGTCCAGCCTGCTGTACCTGTGAACCTGGCCTCGGACGGCCCTTCAGCAAGGAGGAGGGCGGGGCTGTGGGGGTAATCTCTGTCTGTAAGCTGCTCTGGCGCAGGCCCACAGGTCTCAGGAGCTCTGCTGGAGATCGGGCTAAAGGGGCTAACGAGCTAACAGGCACCGCTCTGCTCTACTTCCTCCTCCTCTGCAAAGCTCTCAGCTGTCTGTGCTGTTATCGTCCGATGGAAACTATGCCTCACCTCTCTGCTGTCTGTTCTCTGACCTTTGACTGTGTTCCCATGTGTCACCCTTCACAAATCCTCTATATGAAATGTAAATAGCACAAACAGAAACAAATATGTATATATATACATGCAGGTCATTAATGTTTAATATGTAACATATATATATATATAGGTTATGTATGAAATAATATTAATGTACTGCTTGCAGAGCCAGAGACACAACACACACCATGTTAAATCTCAGTACTTCACAGATGAGAAGCAGAAAAATATTCATAAATGCTATTGATAGTGATTATCATAATAATGTACTTACAAGAACTAGAGAGCTGAGTAAAAGGGAACAGCCCAGTCTGTCAGCTGGCTTGGTGATTACCAGGCGGTAAGAAATTCCCCAGCAGACCAGATGTATCCTTTCTGCTTTTCAGTCGCAAATATGATCATGAAATACTGAAGTGGCAAGATCCATGAGATAACATTTACATTTTTTTGTTTCTATTTTTACCGGGGAAAAAAGTTATCTCTGCTTCCTTGTTTTGCATGCAGTTCCTGTAAAAATCGTATTTTGAAGAAGCTGGGCTCATTTTCTTAATTTATGCGAAATAAAAAATAATCCCACATAATGGGAGCCGAGGTGGGGGACTAGTCAGAATTTGTTTGTCTGAGCATTTTCTGTAGCTTGAGTTGAATATAATTTGGATTTTCTGTGTGGAGAGGGACTATTTTTATGCTCAGAATCAGTTGAGAGGAATTTATCAGAAACCGCCTCTCTCTTGTCTCCAGCCATCTGAGGGAATAAAGTGAGGCAGAAGGCTGAAAGAATAAATCGCAAAAATAATTCCAGTGTCAAAAAATTGTGTCATTCGACTGGAAAAATTAGCGTTTTCCAAACACCGGCATATTTGACTTGGCACGCTTTCTTTTTTTTTTTTTTTTTTTTTTTTTTTTTTGTCCGTAACACTACTCAAGTCATCTCATTGCCGTGATAAATATCTTCCTCTGTAGAGGCTGTTTGTTTAAAAAATGAGCTTTAGCCCCATGTCTGAGAACTCTGCACCAGCCGTCAGTTAGATTATCTCTCCTGATGGGTGATCTACAGGCATTGATGATCTGTCTTACAGCGCTGGTACCTGCGTGTGCAGAACTACTGGTTATCCTTTGACAAGTTCCGG
>CM040748.1:2515000-2530000 GCA_022829145.1 Albula goreensis | reverse complement strand
GCCTGCCCAACGCTACGGCTACGCCACGCTATGCCGCGCTGCTTTCACGCGTCTCGTGTCACGGCTCCAGAATTTAAACTAGGCTCTCAGGCGCAGGGAGGAACTCCCACCAGCTGCAGGGAGTGGAGGTTGGGTCATTTGAATGTGGGTTTTTTATTTTTTTATTTTAACCACATTTAAAAAAAAAAAAATGCGCACACGATTTTGGCAGCGTGGCCAGCCCGACTAGGACTCAGGCCCTTTGCTCTGTGAGAAATCTGAGTGTGTGCACCCTACATATATACAAGCAAACCTGCATACATTCACATGCATGCATATATACATAAACGCATACATACATGCATGAGCACAGACATGCTTGCATATCTACATATGTGCACATATATACTCCCATATGTACCTAGATTTATGTGTATCATTCTTTCAAACAGGTTTGCAACTCAGAGTGCTATACAGTTAATTAAAAATAAAAGACCATAAGAAAAGCAGACAGCATAAAAACAGCAATGAAATAAGTGAAAGTCCTGCCATGTCCCTGGTTGGAGCTGGCTGTCAGCAGCAGGGCCGGGGGGGGGGGCTCAGGACGAGGTCCACAGCTGGCACGGGCACTCAGCCATCTGCAGGCCCGGGCAGCGCGTTTGTTTATCATCACTTATCATTATTATTTTTGTTTTGAATATAAACTCGGTGATTTGGGGGCGCGGGGTGGAAGACCTCGGGCAGGAGGGGGGGAGAGGTTTGCATCTGTCATCCCGCGCCGTGACGCGCCCCGCCGTGTTTTGGCCCCAGCCGCCACAGGCCCCTGCCAGCGCCGCCTGAGCTCTCTGGGAGCGGGCCCCACAGCCGTTTATTTAGCATCAAATAATAATGAGGCTCTTTAAGGTCGCGGGCCAGGGCTGGTCTGAGTGCGGTGGCTGCTCTGGGTGAAGAATGCTGGCCCTTTGTTTTCTCTTTATAGTCCATTTGTTTTACTGATCGCTCAACCCCACCCCTCCATCCCATAATGAAGTGTCTCTCAGCTACAGCTAACAGCCAGATCACAAACGCCCATGGTGGTACCCATGATGCACTGCGCCCCCGCCCCACTCCTGCCCCCACCTCCCCACATTTTGGCAGTGCTGGTGTTAATCAAGGCCCCTCCCTCAACCACACCCACCGCGACGGCGGCCCCACCCTCAACCACGCCCACCGTGATGATGGCCCCACCCTCCACAACACCAATCACGATAGGCGTTATCAGCAGGGGTCACTTTTCTTGCGGCTTGCCAACCCCCAACCCCCTCAGGGAGGAGTTAAATTCCAGCCTCCCTGTTTTTAGAGAAAGGCCCTGCGGTCGCAGTGTTTTTATCTGTGGGGCGATTTATCAGTGGTGCCCGCCGGGCCCTCTGGGAAACGGAGTCTGAAAATGAGAGCCGCTGAAAACGATCTGACGTGCCCGTACAGCCGCATCAAGGGGCCAATGAGAGAGCGAAGGGAAGGTGGGGGAGTGTCAGGGGTGTGTGTGTGTGTGTGTGTGTGTGTGTGTAGGGAGGAGCAGGTGAAATATGAGAGATAAATGGCTGCCCAGTGCTCTTCTCTCGGTGATGGATGAAGGATGGGCCCGTTTCCCCACTCCGCCCCCCCCACCACTCTGCCTCAGCTGAGGGAGAGCGATGGGGGTCTGTGTGCCAAGCAATTCAGCGCCGGGCCCCAAAGTGCACCCGGGGGGGGGGCAGGGGGGCGAAGACAGATTCGCACAAGCGATCGATAGCCTTTGCTCTGGCTGCCTACCTCACCCCCAGTGGTTTCTCTAGCTATTAATTCTACGCACTGTAATTTCCTGTTAAAAGCTCCTTTTCTGTCCCTGCAGAGCACGGAGCAGACAGGAGATTAAAGAGCTGCTACCGTAGGACTCTAAAACGAGAGAGGTAGTGGCCGAGGAGAGGAGGAGAGGCGGGGTGCAGAGGAGAGAGATAAAAAAAAACAAAAAGAGAAAGAAAAAAGAGCTTCACAAGTTTCCTCCTGTTCGATTTGGTTCTTCGTTTACCAGCTGTGATGTGAATTTTAATTTAATCCACAGTAACTTAACTCACATTAATGAAAAGCATTTTCTCATTGCAGGAAATGAATATTAATTAGTTCAGAAGTCAGCTGCAGGCTAAGTCCTGTGTGTGTGTGATTGTGCGTTTGTGTGTGTGTGAGCGATTGTTTGTGTGTGTGTGTGTATGTGTGTGTGTGCGTTTATGTCCATGTGTGTCTTTTAGTGTGGGCGTGATTGTTTTTGTGTCTTTTTGTGTCTTTTTCTGTGCATGTGTATGTGTATATTTATGTGTTTTTCTGTGTGTATGTGTCTCCTTGAATTCAGACAGGTGGTATTGTGTGTGTGTGCGCGCGTGTGTGCATGTGCGCATGTTTAAGCATGTATTCAAGCGCGTTTTCTCGCGCGTGCGTCCGTTAATGCGCAGTCTGATCATACATGTACACGTGAGGGTGTGAGGGAAGGGATTTCAGAGCGAAGCTTTTTACCGCATCCCAGCGAATGAGTGAGGAGGTGAGGCAGGGGTGTGTGTGCGTTACCGTGCGTTACCGTTTAGTATCATTGCTCGCCGCCCCCCACACCCCCAACCAGGGGTCTGCTCTCGAGTCCCCGAACAAAACCCCTCTATGTGTTCCCGTGGCCAGATCCCAGCACACATTACGGCGTACATAAGAGCACCACCGCACAGTGGAACATTCAGCTACTGAATCATGGGATTGGAGAGCTCCGCTGTTCCTCCAGAGCCGCGCCGAGGCCCGGGGAGCGTTTTTTAGCTGGAGTGACTGACCCAGTTTGTCGGGCCGCGGTGCTGAAGGGATCCAGTGTTCTGAGAGTGAGCTGTCTCAGGCTCCGCGCCCGTCCTGCCAGATCCTGCCCCGCAGTAATTGGCAGCGGAGTAGGTGCTTGCAGAAAAGAGCAGGCTGATGTGGAGATAACAGGCCGGGTGTCAGGATAAACACCATTAACATACTGTACCGCACAGCGCAACAGGATAGTCCCTGTTCTGCCCTGTCCTCACCCTCAGCGGCTGTGAGCTCGGAGCTCTGTGCCTGTCCTGTCCCAGCATCCGTCTCTCTGAGACTCTCACTGTCCCGCTCTCTCTCATTCTCTCACCGCCCAGCCTCCAATTCAGTCAAGTAAGCCATTCACACGCCATATCCGAACTCCACTAAGAGAGAGAGAGAGAGAGAGAGAGACGGAAAGTGATCTGTGTCAGAATTGAGTTCAGTGGAAGATGGAGAGATAGCAAACTGGAAATACGGGTATAGACCATAAAAGTGAATGAGGGAGATAGACGGAGTTCAGTAGAGTCTGTCCAGTCGTTGGGAGTAGCTTAGAGGTGAAGATTTGAATGTGAGACTTTATGGATCTTTCGTTACACGCATATGGTCTTGTTTGCATATGGTTTGTTTTGTTAGTTTTCGGATCCTGTTTTTTCCGTAGTTTTTTTGGCATAGGTGGCATTTTTTGGGTGACTGCATTTGACTGGTTGACTGCACTGATTATGTATTCACTGTTTGATTATTTATTTGATGTGATTAGAGTTTAATTAATAAAAGTTGAGTTTTAAAAGTCAAAAAGTCTCTTTCTCGCTCGCTCTCTTCTCTGGTCCTATCCTGTCATCCACCTCTGGTTCGCCCATTCCTCCCCTGACAGACAGGGGGCGCAGTCTGCAGTGAGGCAGCTGTAAAGCGCGCTCAGAGTAGCGCGTGTTTCTGAAGCAGAATGTCAATCCTCCAGCGCCTGTTCTCCCCCTCCCTTCCTCCTCTTACCCCCCGGATTGTACATTCTGATCTGGGCTCTGTTGTGTTGTGTGTTCCGTCACGTCCCCCCCCGCCCCCGCCCCCGCCCTGGAGAGCGGAGCTCAGAGCTCACCGATCCCCAATACTGCACACTGTCACGTTTCTGCATTTATCCCCCAGTAATCTGTTTCTCAGGATGTGGGCACGGCTCAAAAAAGTTAATTAGAATCTAGCCAATCTTACAACCGAGCTGGGGGTGGTGATGGGGGTGGGGGTGGGGGTGGGGGTGGAGACATAAAATAAATAAAAAACCTCAGTCAAGCCCAAGTCACCTTGTTGCAGAGTCAATAAGTTGGTGCTTAATTTCATGCTTCGCGGTGGGCTTTTTTCTTCTGTGATATCTGGAATGCGCCGTTAGCATTCGTGTCACCGTCTTTGTCGTCTGCTTGCAGGATGGCTACTACTCCCACCGGCCCAAGGAGAAAGTGCGGGTGGACAGCAACAACGAGAACTCGGTGCCCAAAGACTTCGAGAACATCGACAACAGTAACTTCGGGGCGCGGTCCCAGCCTCAGCGCCGGACCCCCAGCCAGCACAAGGACAGGCTACAGGAGAAGGCCCGGGTGGCGGCCGGGTGGAAGGACCACGGCCCGGGACTGAGCAAGAGCTCCAACGAGGTCATCCAGTATGGCGGCGGCGCCAAGGGGGTGGCTGGGCCCCCCGCCCCACCCGGCCGGAACCGCACCTACGTGGGGGGGCCCCGCACCCCGGGGGCCGGACAGCCCCACCACCGCTCCCAGCAGCCTCCACAACTGCGCCACCACCACCAGCAGCAGGGCAAGAGGCCGGCCACCGCCGCGCCCGAGATCAAGTACGACCAGCCGCCCAAGTGCGAGATCAGTGGCAAGGAGGCCATCTCCGCCCTCTCCCGTGCCAAGACCAAGGAGTGCCGCCAGCAGATTGCTGAGGTGTACTGCCGCCACAAGGAAGGCCAGCTCATGCCTGAGAAGGTCTCTCGATACTGCCCCCTGGAGGGTGAGTGTGTAACCTGCGGCCTTAAGTTTCCACACATTGACAAACTCATGGAAATCATACTGCGTTCACATGGGTGACAGTAGGCCACAGTGAAATAGAAGCATATTCCGGTGAGAATATAAGAGATGGTGCTTGCGGTCAAGAGTTTGTGTTTTTATATATTTATTTAACTTTTGTCTTCCATCGTTTTGGCATTGCTAAACCAGGTGTTGATTCACTGAGAAATCATGGTGGACAGCAGATAGCTGTGTATTGTTGTTTAGTTATTTGTTACCATAACTTTGTTAACATGTATCATTCGTCTTTATTGATTATCCTAAAAAATATTAAAAACGAATGAACCCATATGATTTTATTTATTCCTGGGCACCTGGGCAGGATAATGGTAGGAGGTAAAACATGAAGTTAAACAGAAACCTGTTTTACCTCCTACCATTATTCCACGCAGATCTCTGGCATTGTCCCAGGGAACGCGGCAGTAGAAATGGGCAGCTCTGAGTCTGGATGGCCAGTGCATTTGCAAGTTTTCATTCTCATAAATTGCCAAGGCTCAGTTCGCGAAATCAGCTTTGCGCAAAAATCAGACCCACAGTCGAGCAGAACAGGGTAAAACACTGCACATGTGGACTCTAGAATATTCTTCAGCTGTCATTTATGAGTCTGTTGAAAACCATGGCCTTTCCTCAGTCTCTGGTCTGATTTAGTAATTAATAGAAAGAATTGGGCATAAAGTGCAGAACCCGCCACGGCCGTGCTGTTCCACCGCTGTGATAATTCAGACACATCAGATGTCAGAGGAGCTTCGGCACGATTTAGAAACAGCCATGTGCAGAATTCCTCAGCTCCCTGCAAAGCAGAGCAAGATTAATGTACCTCTTGAAAACAATAATGAATAAATATGACAATTTTTTTTTTTTTCCAATTAATTGAAGGCTTTGTGCGAGTCGGCCGATGGAGCGGGCACATCAAGTCACCGAGCTGCCAGCAGACGCTCGCGGCGCTGTAATTAAAGTCACAGACATGCTAGAGTGGACTTTTTGTTTTTCCTTGGGAAGGAGTTTCTTTGGAAGTAATTGCTGTGCTAGATGCTTTCCTCTTTTTTTTTCTCCTTTTTTTTTTGTTTTTAACACATAGTCACCTATATTTCATTCCTCCCACCTGACTGGCCACAAAAAGCACACGCAAGAAACACCCCCTCACTGCCACTGAGTCACCAGGTGTTTGCAGCAGGCCCACGGTGGACACGTGTGTGTGTGTGTGTGTGAGCCAACAGTCAGATGTGTGTGTGTGTGTGTGTGTGTGTGTGTGTGTGTGTGTGTATGTGTGTGAGCCAACAGTCAGTTGTGTGTGTGTGTGTATGTGTGTGTATGAGTGTGTGCGTGTGTGTATGTGTGTGTGTGTGTATGTGAGTGTGTGTGTGTGAGTTTGTGAGCTCTATGAATTGGACAGGGTAACAGCCACACAGTGCCCCTACGTTTGTGAGGGTAATCAGAGCAGAAGCATGTGGCAGCAGCATGAGGGAGCGTGGAAACGCCAAAAAAAAAAGTGAATAGAAAGAGATTGAAACAGAGAAGTGGAGAGAGAGGTTGAAAAGAGGAGAGAGAAATGGAAGCAGAGATTGAAAGAGGGGAAAAAAGAGATTAAAGGAGATAGAGAGAGAGGGAACTGGAGAGAGTGTGGGAGAGGGAGAAAGAGAGAGATTAAAATGTAGAGAGAGAGAGACAGTGAAATAGAGACAGTCAGGATAGATGCAGAGACAGTCTTTATAAATGTATTTCCTGCCAGTAAAGCATCTTGAATTTGAAATTTGAGCAAGAAAAGGAAGAGAGAGAGAGAGAGAGGGAGGGGGCAAGACAGAAAGAGAGAGAGGGAAGATGAAAAAGAGAGAGAGAGAGGGCAAGATGGAAAGAGAGAGAGAGAGAGAGGGCAAGACTGAAAGAGAGAGATGCAAGATGAAAAGAGAGAGAGAGAGGGAGGGGGCAACACAGAAAGAAAGAGAGAGAGAGGGCATGACAGAGAGAGAGAGAGAGGAGGGGGCAAGACTGAAAGAGAGAGAGAGGGCAAGACAGAAAGAGAGGGAGGGGGCAAGACAGAAAGAGAGGGCAAGACAGAAAGAAAGAGAGAGAGAGGGCATGACAGAGAGAGAGACTGAGGACAAGACAGAAAGAAAGAGAGAGAGAGGGCATGACAGAGAGAGAGAGGGAGGGCAAGACAGAAAAAGAGAGAGAAAGAGAGGGCAAGATGGAGAGAGAGAGAGGGCAAGACAGAAAGAAAGAGAGAGAGGGAGGGCAAGACAGAAAGAGAGAGAGGCAAGATGAAAAGAGAGAGAGAGAGGGGAGGGGCAAGACAGAAAGAGATAGAGAGAGAGAGGGCAAGACAGAAAGAGAGAAAGAGAGGGCAAGATGGAGAGAGAGAGAGGGCAAGACAGAAAGAAAGAGAGAGAGAGGGCATGACAGAGAGAGAGAGCGCATGACAGAGAGAGAGAGGGAGGGCAAGACAGAAAAAGAGAGAGAAAGAGAGGGCAAGATGGAGAGAGACTGAGGACAAGACAGAAAGAAAGAGAGAGAGAGGGCAAGATGGAGAGAAACTGAGGACAAGACAGAAAGAAAGAGAGAGAGGGCATGACAGAGAGAGAGAGATGGGGGCGATACACATCTGTGAAACGTTCAGGGAAGCAATATGTTGGACATGAAGAGAACATGCAGTCCTCGCACGATGCCTTTGAAAATCCCCCAAAATGCAAGCATATGTACGGCCTATACGCCGGACCCGGCGGAGGGGGACCGTTTATTGTTTTTGGAACTGAGGCCTAGTTGCTATGCAGGATGAGATTTAAAGTCTGGGGCTCACTGAGGCTCTCTGGCCCTGGACGTGGTGTGCGCCCTTTCTGGCTACCGGATCCGGATCCTATCTGAGCCTGCGGATCAAAGGAGGCCCGAAAAATAGAACAGCCTTTTTTTTTTTTTTTTTTTTTCCCGAGCTCCATGTAACACATCACAGCTAAATTAAATTAGATTTCTCCCCGCTTTATCTCTGCCACAATGGTTTTTATCTCTTCTCCGCAGTCGCAGTCTGAATCTGGAGTCATAACCTCGTTAACTGTAAATTGGCCGGTTTTATTTCCTGTGAAATTCGGCGGAGAGGGCCTGGACTCCTGTCAACCCCCTTAGCGACCGTAACGGACCTGGGGTCGGGCCCATGTGGCGCGGGTATCCTGGACGCTCCGCACGCACGTACGCATGCGGGCGTGACGTTTTTATCGGCTGGCGGCTCGGCAGCGCCTGCTGGAGCTCTAAGCTTTATGCACGTCACGGGTAATCTTTACACACCCGTCAGCCTAGCCGCCTTTAATTGCGTTCTCTGGGACATATTTTCCATTGAAGATGTCACCTTATAATTAGGGCCTATTTCTCAGGTTGACGCACTGTCAGGAGGAGGGGAGCGAAGTGGGAGGGAGAGATTCTGCCCCCCCCAGCCCCCCACCCCCCCTGTGGGTTTTAGTCCAGAGTCCACTGGAGCCAAAATGGATGTTCTCTGACCTGCATGGCTGCCAGTCGTCGCTCACGGCAGACCTACACGCGTGTGCGATGATCACAGAGGAGGGTTTTAATGCCAGAAATTATCCAGATCATACAAACCAGGAGGGTGGGGGGGGGGGGATGGAGTGAAGAAGCCTCGTCAGGGGAGGGGAGGAAGAGTGTCGGGTAATGAAAGCAGCGTTGCTAACGGATGAAAGGCGTGGATACAGGGAGAGAGGACCAAGATAAAAGTATAGGAGAGAAAATTTCTGTCTCCCGCCCTCCACAGCCTTTATCAGCTCCCCTGTTTCTCCCCCGTTCTGTCTTTCTCCCCCGTCTCTCCCGCTCTCACACAAACACTTCCACCAGCTGCCAGGGAGGGCATCTCTGTCACCTCTCTCCCACCCAGCTATGAGAGCGCTCTGATCTCCAGAAGTAAGACCGTTCAGCACGCACACCCCTCTCTGAGAGCCCCGTCTGAAGCTGTCCCGCTTCAGAAAAAAAAAAAAACAACCTACAGCTTCATATGGTGCATTTTAATCTGCTTCCCTCCCTCGACGTGGGCCCGAAACGGCCCCTCACAGGGCCGGGCTGGTGGGCTGTCCCAGGTGTGGAATGCACCCAGGTGATTGTTGTCAGGTAATAGTCAGAATGAGGACAGACTGACCTCCCGGTCTCTGCGCTGTCCGTCCATCTGTCCATTAATAAAAAGGAGTAAACATCTCACTGGGAGGGGGTGGAGTGGGGGTGTCGGCCATATTCGGACAGGAGCGTGAGCAGGGCTGTCCCTGCAAAGTGGTCATCCCCATAAATAAACAGGCATGGAACAATGCCCCAGTGCTCCGGTAATTACAGCACAGGGCGAAACAGAGATAGCCCAGTCTGGAGCGGTCTCCTGCGGTGGGCCTCCAGCACCGGGGGCGAGGCTGTCACCGCACCCCACTGGCCTCTGGGAATCGTAGTTCTCCCTCCAGCCCGCAGATTACAATAATTATCTGTCCACTTCCTGTCCTGTTGAGGAATAAGACGACAGGATAAAGCACATTTATGGGTACATTTTTTTCCATGTCCCTTCGAATGATCCCAGCTGCCCTGTTACTGCACCCTCTATTTAAAGCAGGGGCAGACAGGGCCGCGAGAGGGGGTACGCAGTGGCCACACTTATTTAAACTCTTTAGCATACTCACACAACCGCAAATGATTTTATTTTTCTGCGCTGCCCTCGTTGGCCCCTTCCTGATTACCGAGGCGCAGTGCGTATGTGGGCAGGCTCTGTTTATTTTCTCACTTTAAACCATTCCTGTGGGGATTACCACAAGCAGCTCTCCATATTTTTTGGGGGCGGGGTGGGGGGTGGGTACAATGATGGAGATTATGGCCTGTCACTAAACCTTATGGTTTTGGATAAGTTATTGGGTGTAAGGTTTGAGTGGAGGGTTCTCATTGGTTGTGTCTTCTCTCTCCCTGCCCAGGCAAGGCTAACGTGAACGTGCAATGGGAGGACGACTCCAGCGAGGCGGTCCCTCCGTCCCCCATCCGGATCGCCTTCGTCCTGGTGGTGCATGGCCGCGCCTCGCGCCAGCTCCAGCGCCTCTTCAAGGCCATCTACCACACCTCGCACTTCTACTACATCCACGTGGACCAGGTGAGTGCTGCGCTAAGCTGTGCGGCGCAAAGTTAGCCGAGGCGTCACGCTACGCTGCGCTACATTAGCCATCCACTCCAAAGCCTTTTGCACAGGCCACAGCAAGATCAGATAACTGCAAAAAAAAAAAAAACATATTTTTCAAAAGGTAATTTCTAAATGTAATATAGCCTTTCATCCCTCCATGGTTACCGAAACCGCCACTGTGACTTTGAGGTGGTCCCTGTTGCCATGGCGGGGGGGGCAAGGGCCGAGCCAGTCATACGGGAGCAGCAGGGCGAAGAGAGCGGCTCTCTCACCGCCAAAGCCTCTCTGCAGCAGGCCCCCGTGGGGTGGGGGGCGGGGGGGCTTCAAAGCTGCCGGGCAAACAGCCGTCGCTGGGCTTAAGACGCGTGCAATTAGCTCCTTAAAAGGCCCTGATTGGGGGATCATTACAGAGAGATCTCACTCTACAGGTACTCAATTATCAGCAGGTCCTTAAGAGCCGGAGAGCGAATATGAACGCCAGTGGCTCTCACACACACACACACACACACACACACACACGCCCACACACACACACACACACACACACTCATGCACGCCCACACACGCACACACACACACACACACACACACACACACACACACACTCATGCACGGCCACACACGCACACACACACACACACACTCTACAGGTACTCAATTATCAGCAGGTCCTTAAGAGCCGGAGAGCGAATATGAACGCCAGTGGCTCTCACACACACTCACGCCCACACACAGTCACGCACGCCCACACACATACACTCGCACACACACGCACACCCACACACACACACACACTCCTGCAAGCCCACACACACACTCATGCACGCCCACACACACTCACACTGTCACACACACACACGCGCACACACACGCACACCCACAGACACATACACACACACATAGTCAGGCACGCACACACGCACGCACAAACACATCCACATGCATGACCACACCCACATACACTCACACAGTCACACACACACTCACACATGCACATACACACACCCTGCCCAGTCGCCCACCTGCCCAATCACATTATTCCACACAGTCGGTCCTGCTTAATGAAGTATTCCATCTTACAGGAGGCATGCGCTTGCGGAGATAAGAGAACCCACCGCTCGGTAATTTGGTAAAATGCAAGAACACGATAAATGGCACGTCTCCGGTGTTCTAGCCGAGGAGAACATCGCCGGAATGCTCCAGTCTCTCATTCTTACCGTCTCCTCGTTCAGTGAACGGAGGCTAACCCATCCACTCCCCACCCCTCCCCCTTCTGTGCCCACAGAGATCCAACTACCTGCACAGACAGGTGGTGGCGCTGGCGAGTCAGTACCCCAACGTGCGGGTGACGCCTTGGCGGATGTCCACCATCTGGGGCGGGGCCAGCCTGCTGACCATGTACCTGCAGAGTATGCAGGACCTGCTGGCCATGAGCGACTGGAGCTGGGACTTCTTCATCAACCTCAGCGCTGCTGACTACCCAATCAGGTGAGACCCTCGTGTTACTGACTACCCAATCAGGTGAGATGCTAGTGCTTCTGACTACCCAATCAGGTGAGACCCTAGTGCTTCTGACTACCCAATCAGGTGAGACCCCAGTTCTGTTGAAATGAGGTTTCTGGAACCCAGTGGAGCTATACTGTCTGTCATTGACTTGTTTGACCCAATCAAAAAAAAGTTTCTCTCCACAGCCAATAAAACCCCTTGGTCAAAGTCATTGCCTGACTGATACTATATAGTAGCTCCTCCTGTTTTTGGTTCAATTAAGCCCCACTACTCCCCCATCACTGCTGACTATCCAATCAGGTGAGACCTCTGCCCCTCTGACTACCCAATCAGGTGAGAGTAATTAAATTTAATGGCCTGTCGTTAGAGTCAGTCAGAGAGCAGGGTTTGACTATATGGTCATGCCTGCTGCAGTCCTTCAGTACCTAATGAAGACAAGCCTTGTTGTTTCATGGCTTAACATGAATTGTTTAAAACCGAGGGCAGGCAAACACCGGCGATTATTTAAACAGTTTAAACCCCTACATTAGGAGAACTCTGCAGCCTGCAGCATGAAAGGGATTCAAGTGTCTCTTCCAAAGGGTGGTTTAGTGACGTTACTGAATAGTTTATATGCTTAATTGATCAGAGCTAAATTGTCTGTAGTCCATGTATTGATGTTTCGGGGGTCGGAGCGTTTGCTTTCTCCGTGTTTAAGGGCCGGTGGGATTTATATCTTTAGTGTCAGTGACCCCGAGGCTGCAGTGGCTGCTGCTCGACATTTTGGCCCAGTGCAGTGAGACATCTTTCCAAAACAACGTCTGAATCCCCAGCCTGAAGCAGACAGCCTGAAAATGTTACTGTTTATTAGGACCTAGAATTAAATCTATTTGGACCTAGAATTAAATTATTTTGTTGCTTTTCTCTCTCTCTCTCTCTCTCTTTCTCTCTCTATATATATATATATATATGCGGTCTAATATTTGGATAGGGACACTGCCGAAATGTCCGTCCAAGTTTGAGCTCTCGGTGCACACAGGCGGATTACGCTAATGCTCTTACCTCTGGACTTCCAAACAGTAGCATGGATCAGCTCTGGATAAGCTATCGTTTTGCTTCCAATCCCTAAATTCATATTTTCAATTGATTACCCCCCCCCCACACCCGATACACACACACACACACACAAACACACATCCCCCTCTAAGGGCCAGCCTGCTCTTTGTCTGACCTTCCGCTGTGAGGTCATCACTGTCACTGTTGATACAAAAAGCTTTGTTTCTAAGCGTTGTGGCAGATAGAGGCTCTGTGCCTTTGGGTTCCTGCTTTCGGGTCCCTCCCTGTTCTCCATCGGGAGATGTTCCTCATGTGCGTTTGTCGTAGGGTGTGATCGTGTGATGACTTGTGTGTGTGGTGGGTGTTACAGAATGCAGTCGGGTCTCTGTAACGACTGTGTCCTTTTTGTTATGTTAAATGATATGATGGTCTATAATATAAGCTATAAAATGGACTGCTGCTATAATATAAGCTGGGTGGCGTGTCATCCAACCACGCCCTCCAACCCCTTCCAGCTCTGATCAATACGAAAACCCCATACAGCTTTCAGGAACAGGGATGCAGGGACTTCATGGGGCCTAGCAACAACCCCCCCACTCCATCCGTTGAGTCCCTGATAGAGCGCGCCCCGTTTCTCAGGAATGCCAAGAGAAGGGGGGTGGCATTCCTGGAGTTCCTCTCCATACCGGAATCCCAGGTTAATCCCGCTCCTCTGTCGGTCAGCGGTGAGAAACGTGGGAATTCCTGAGAGGGAACGCAGTCCCTGTGCTCCGGCCGAACGGGGGATATGAGTGTATCAGTGTATGAGCTGAGAGGCATCCTGGTGTACAGTAAAACGCTGGTGTATGCTGGGGTACAGTAAAACAACAATCGCTAAAAACACTCTTAACAGAAACCCATTTGTGAGCCAAATCACATTTCTCATTGTCGTTTATTTTTTCCTTCTTGTTTTAATTCTCTGCTGGTGGGGTCCCTGTTTGCCTCCGAGCATACTAACTGAATAATTTCACATGTAGTCTGGCAGTAGGGCTTTGATAGAGGAATGTCAGCGTGTTGTGCAGACGGTGGCCTGTTTGCTTCTGTGGCTGAGGACCTTCATTTTGGGACAGAGATGGTTTAAGTGCTTTAAGTGTGGTGTGAGTCATTTGAGAGGGTTTGCTACTTCTTTGTGCTGTGTATGTAGGAGGTGAAGTGTTCTGTGCTGAGAAGGCGCAGGAGAGAGGGTGAGTGTGCCTGTGTGCGTATGACTATTTTTGTTTGCATGTGTGCTTGTGTGAGTGTCTGTCCGTGTATCTATGTGCGTGTATCGTTGTGCATGCGTGTCTATGTGTTTTTCTGTGTGTGTGTGGCGTGTGTGTGTATGCATGTGAGTGTCTGTACATCTGTACATGTGTATCTGCGTTGTGGTGTGTAAATTTGAGTGTGTGTGTGTGTGTGTGTGTGTGTGAGTGAGTGAGTGTGTGTGTGTGTGTGTGTGTGTGAGTGTGTGTGAGAGAGAGAGAGAGAGAGAGAGAGAGGTCAGGCTGAATTCTGAGATCCAGGTGCTGAACGAGTTTGATTGGCAGGTGCATGCTGGAGAGGATGAGCGAGTTTTCTCAGTTTGGCTTTGAGGCACAGCGATAGAGAGAGAGACACAGAGAGAGAGAAAGAGAGGCAGTGCGTGCCAGCAAGAGGTAAGAGGCAAGAGGTGTGCCAGCGCCTTCAGGTTGCTTTCACTGCAGGCCCCAGAGGACCGTTCTTACTGTGGAACGAAAAACCTGTTTCGGCTCTTTGAAGAACCAGTCTTTCCTGTGGAATCTTATTTTTGCTGTTTCATGCGTGCGGAAAGCCCACTGCAACGCAGCCTGTGAAATGTCAGATGTATGACGTGTTGTCATTCCTCTTCTCCGCTCACTTCCTCTTACACTTTTACTGGTTTTGGTTTGAGGCGTTTGCTTTGCCAATGTGTGGCAATCCCTTTGAGCGCTTTTTTTGTTTCTGTTTGACACGACACCCGGACTGGGTAAAAATAGAAACACGTGATGCAAGCGTTGGAAGTACCTCACAAAAAGGGAACACGACACGCCAAGCCGAGCTCCCACGCCGGTCTCACGAGGCCGTTTGAGGTGGCATGAGACAGAGTTGGACCACTCCGGCTTCAGAAAGAAAAAATCCTACCATGTATTTGCTCTGCCCATTCACTAACACCAGGTGAGTTCACTAATTAGCTCATCTACCTGGCTGAAGAGCTGTGCTGGTTTTAGTGAATGGGCAGAACAAATACGTGGAAGGACTTAAGCTTTCTGAAGCCAGAGTTGTCTACCTCTGGCATGAGGTGTCCGGTTGAGACACGCATGTGTCTATGGTCCTCGGTTTACACGCCTGAGAGAGCCAGTGCCGTTAGCGGGTTAGCGGAGAGGCCGCGGCACTGGGTGTCGGGGGAGGCAGGAGTGCCGCATTGGGGTGGGGGGTGGGGGGTGCCCATTACTTCCCCTC